>PVKA01000715.1:0-51406 GCA_004027165.1 Ctenomys sociabilis
CAGAGGTAGAGCTAGAGAGAAACTTTCCAGAGTCACTTCCTCTCTGCTGCTTCAGATCCTTCTCCTGCCTCCCTTCAACTCTTTCCTGTATCCTGAAGTTGGACCTCTGGGGTTTGCTTTAATGGACAGCTTTGCTCATTGGCCTCTGACTGAATCTACCCAGTGGAAGCCAATTATAAGAGACTGATGAAAAGAGGAGAGGTCTCTGAGGTTTGCCTCTGTTCTTCCCTCTTCCTTTGCTGAGTTACAACAAACTGTGACCCTCAATGAAAGACTATAGAATCTACTAAAGGCCCCCTCCATATAGTTATCTGTCCAGGTTCCAATAATAACCTTTGTGTCACCAACCCTGGAGTGAGGCCCCATAATTTGCTTTTTCTTTAAACCTTGGCAGCATCTTCACAAAAAATCCCTATCAAAACTTTCCTTCAGCTACCATTCATGTATGTCACTTATTTTTCTTGTTGGGCCACAGGCATGTACAGAGAGTGCAGGAAGCTTGTGAAAGAGAAAGAAAAAGGTGGCCATGATGTAAACCTGGGATCATCCTTTAGGAGTCAGACTTGAAAGTGGAGTGCCTGGAAGGGCAAAAAGGCAGAGTGTGGAGTAGTTGAGATGATGGTAGGAGGAGTTAGAGTTCCATAGGAGACATGTTGAATGGTGTTGCCTCTTATGGGTTATGTGGCCAAGAATTTGAAGTAGAATGAATTTATCTGCTCTGTGAACATGTTAAATTGGAGAAGAATGTGGAATAATGTATAACAAGGGCATGAAAAGTATAAAATGGGATCCTAGAGTCTGGGGCCTGGCCTAAAAATCATATACTTGCAAGGTTCTTAACCTCCAGTTGGCACAAAGATTGAGTTTGTGGAAGTATTAGTCACATTTTCTGCTAAGCACTGAGAAGTCCTCAGTGATATCATGTCAATCAACTCTACCACTCTTGAATTCTCATAGGGAGGGAACATATAGATAAATGTCTGGTAAAAAAATTACAGCCATGTTATTTAGGCAGAAAAACTTTTCTTATGCTAACTAATATAAAAATCTGCAAATAAAACATTGACCCAATGTGAACCCATTGATTACTAGAGGCATGTAACCAAAGTGAGGTAGTAGCAAAAGTTTCAGCTCCCAACACCAACCTCAGATCTATCCTTGATCTCAGTGGAGGCAGACATTCGAGACCAGCTGCAGACAGGAAGGAAAAAGGGACATCACAGAAAAACATATAGGCTCAGTAGTTTTCAGGGAGCTGAATTTTGTCTGCTTTTCTCTCTGCCACAGTGAAAGAGAATTGTGCTCAGTCACCAACGTGGAACTCAACAACATTCTGCCTGATGGGGTCTAGATTCCGCATTACTGTTTGTTCGTTCTGGTAAGACCCATGAAGGCAGCAAATAGGAGAGGAGACTAGGCTTAAGGATGTCTAATCCTACCAGGGATACAGTTTAGTGGCACAGCACCTGCCTGGCACACGTGAGGCCTGAGTTCAATTCTAGGTACAAAAATGTCTAATCTCAATGCCCTTACTCCTCACTCTCCACTGTTACCAAGTGACTCCCCTACCAGTGGAAATGAGGTTGCTAAAAGTATCAGAGAACAATTATCTTAAGAAATCAGAGCCTGGAGGGTGAACACAGCCAGACAGATTTTACATGACAGAGGGCATGCTATGAGAGCGATTTTTATAGAGCTTTCTGGCCAATGGACAGACCAATACTTGCAGTCTGTTGGAGAGTTAAAAGTTCACTAGAAACTCCAAAATCTTTCAGCTGTAGTAAAAACACAGCTTTTAGAATGCAAAGGGAGGAACCCAAAAGGAAAGCACCAGAAGGACATAAATTCTATAAACCAGCTCTTGCCAAGACTCTTGCCACACACCATGCATTACTATCAGACTACTGAAAGTTTTAGTTGTGGGCCAAGATACAGAACCTGCAGACTGATTCCAACCAATTCCATCCTGTTCTAGAGAAGACTAAAGAAAAAAATATTCTTCAGGATATGACATGATCAAGTGTTCCCACAATAATATTCACAAGGCCAAAGATAGAATACAAAACCACCACAACCTGTATTACTGGCATAAATGCCAAGGTGTCTTGCTTTAGGAGAAGTGATGGGCAGTGGTTCTCAAGGAAGGGTTTCCTGGGACCCTTTCAGGTTTCATGAGGTTCAACTGTTTTTATAATAACACTTAGGGTTGGCCAGATAGCTCAGCAGACTAAAGTTCCTACTTCGGCAAAGCACAGCGGCCCAGGTAAGATTCCTGGCATGCCATGCTGGCCCCACCTCTGGGAGGTGATGAAATGGTGATTGAGACTGGGCACTGTGATGTGCACCTGTAATTTCAGAGCTTGGGAGCCTGAAAACAAGAGAATTGTCACCCTGTATATCCTGTACTAAATACATAAAAAATAATGCTTTGATATTAACTACTATTTTCATTTTCATATTCTGTCAACAGTGTAGAGTGAAGTTTGCTAGAATACCCATGAAAAGTGATATCAAAATAGATTGAGTGATAGAGTAATATGAGAATTCAATTGTATTCTATAAAGCTATGTATTTAAAAAGTTTGTAGAACTGTGAAACAATGTCATTCTTCTTACTATTTTTTTTCCTAATTGGGAAACCTACTTATTTTTCACTGGATGATGAACTTATTCTAAATAAACTGAAAAAAGTTAAATCAGTTAGATTTCATTTGTGACATGACAAATACAGCTAAATATTACCAACATGAAAACTCTATGGAGTCTTAGGAAAGTTTTGACAGGATAAATGGTTCTGAGCTCATAGCTGGGGCAAGGCAGTTTGGCTCAAGTTCTAGTACACATCAAGGCCACCTGGGAATTTGTCCAAGTGCATTGCTAGTCCCCCCCCCAACAATTTCTGATTTTGGAAATCAGGAGTTGAGACTAAAAATTAGTGTCTTTAACAATTTTTCAACTGATGTTGAATCAAGCCTCACTGTGGTGGAAGGGATATAGCAGGTCCAGGCTGGACAATCTTGCAAGGCCTCAGCATTTGTCTTTCAGGTGCCAGTAGTGTTGTCTGATAGAGGGTGCACAGCCAGTCCCTCCTTGGTGACTTCTTTGTCCAGTTCTCTCTCCTCCTCAGAGAAAATTCACATCCCACTAGACTCCACAGAAACCCTCTCAGCTTTGGAGCTGCTCTTAGCATCATCTGGGACCTTCAGTACAATTCTATCCTGTCAACATCCTCTGACCAGTCCTGCTTCTTTCACCTATTCACTCACTCCTGTTAGTAACACCAATAGGAATCCCTAACAAACACAAAACTCCTTGTGAGAGGCCTCAACCCTAGGGAACATGACCTGTATTAAATGATGAAAGGATGAACCTGCTTTGTGTTCTCAAAAGTCCTCAGTCTCTCTGACAGGCAGAGTGGCTGTTCTTCCAATGGCCATGTTATTTTGATCTCTAACATGTCTGGAAAATTTCAAAGTTCAAGGCTCCAGGAGTGGGGTGTAGATTTTCTATTGATTCTAAGGTCCTGGGAAGAAGACCCAGGGCAGTGATCTGAGCTAGTCAGCCAGTTAAGGGTGTACTCGGTTCACTCATTTCAGTTCACAAGAGATGACTGTCAAATATTCAGGAATTTACTGAACTGGTTGTTAAACACAGCCTTACAGATGGTTCTCAACTTACAATGGTTCATATGAGGATACTTTACAATGTTGCAAAAGTAATATACATTTGGAGAAAACTGTACTATGTATACTGAATTCTTATCTTTTCCTGGCTAGCAATTCATGGTATATTTTTGCTTCACTGGGCAGCAGTGAACCACAGCTCCTGGTGAGCCACAAGATCAACAGGAAAACAATACTCTATCATTTACTGGGTTGTTAAGCTTCTATGTTATGAAGATTTGGAGTATTAAGTGTACTTTGGACTTTCCATGTATATTTTCCACTTAGGATGGGAATAGAGAGGTGTAACCCCATTGTAACCTAAAGAACAGCTATATATAAATTTGTGAATTAAATATATAATCATAGCTTTTTTGCAATGAGTTTGGTGTGAGAGCAGAGGTGTAGTGAAAACCACCACTAAATCAAAGCCAACATGGGAAAGGAAAAGACTGACATTAACATAATTGTCATCAGACAGGTGGACTCTGGCAAGTCCACCACTACAGGCCATTGATCTACAAATGCAGTGGCATCAACAAAAGAACCATGAAAACTTTGAGAAGGAGGCTGTTGAGATGGGGAAGGGTTCCTTCAAGTACACCTGGGTCTTGGACAAACTGAAAGCCAAGCATGAGTGTGGTATTACCATTGGCATCTCTCTGGGGAAACTTGAGACCAGCAAGTATTATGTGACCATCATTGATGCCCCTAGACATAGACACTTCATCGAAAGCATGATTACAGGTACATCTCAGGCTTACTGTGCTGTCCTGATTTTTGCTGCTGGTGTTGGTGAATTCAAAGCTACAACAATGGTGATATTGAGGGCCGAGTGGAGACTGATGTTCTCAAACCCAGAATTGTGGTCACCTCTGCTCCAGTCAACATCACAACTAAAGTCAAGTATGTCGGCTTCTAGTACTACGGTCATCCGCTAGAAAAATAATTATTGAATGTTTGATATAATTCAGGTACAAAAAAATAAGATAAGTAAGCAGCTACACTCTTAATTCACTGATAAGAGATATCTGCTAAAATAATATCTGTAAATGTAATATCATGTATGCACCTTGTACAATACAAAAAAGGTTATGAAAACAGTTTGCAATGTATTAATTTATTGAATCTGTATTGTTAAGGTGTCTTGAAACTGTCTGATTGACATTTGTACTTCAATAAAATAAAAAATAAAAAAATAAAATAAAATAAATAAAATAAAATAAATGTACTATGAAGATTTGAGTGAAGCTCTTCCTGAGGGTAATGTGGTCTTCAAAGTCAAAAATGTTTCTGTCAAAGATGTCCCATGTGGCAATGTTACTGGTAACAACAAAAATGAACCACCAATGGAAGCAACTGATTTTCCTGCTCAGGTGATTATCCTGAGTCATCCTGACCATTTCAGTGATGGTTAGGCCCCTGTACTGGATTGTCACACAGCTCACATTGCTTGCAAGTTTGCTGAGCTGAAAGAAAAATTGACAATGGTCAATCTTACTTTTTACTTATTTACTGGTCTTGTAAGAAGCTGGAAGATGGGCCCAAGTTTTTGAAATCTGGTGATGCTGCCATTGTTGACATGGTGCCAGGCAAGTCCCTTTGTTTTCTGTTTTTTTATTGTATTGAAGAACAAAGAGCAATGAGACAATTTCAAGACAAATTAACAGGACAGATTCAATAAATTAATACATTGTAAAATGTTTTCGTAATGCTTTAGTATCATACAAGGTGCATGCATACATATTATACAGACATTATTATCACATTGAATTAATAGAGTGTAGCTATTTACTTATCTTATTTTTTATAGATGAATTATTTCACAGATTCAATAATTAATACTTTCTACCTTGTTATCTCCCTAGTGTTTGTCCATAGTACTAGAAGCTGACATAATATCTTCTCCAACCACTATTAGTGCAAATCTTGCTTCTCATAGAATTATGCAGAAGCAGAGCATATTTATCCTAACTGTAGTGTTTATATACACACATCATGATTCTTCCTTTCTATACCCCTTTTTTGTCTAGACTGTCAAAGATGGGCACTCCATTGTCATTAAGCCAATTTAGGTGCCTGAACTGAGTGACACAATCCAACACAGTCCAGCATCCCACAATAATAGTGAGTTATCTGAAGAAGTTGTTGACTGTAGCCATTTAAACTCACCTTATTATTATGGCCCCATGTTATATACTTCATTTTTATACTTTTCTGCTGTATGGTTAAGACCAGGCAAGCCCATTTGTGCTGAGAGCTTCTCTGACTGTCCATCACTGTGTCCTTTCATTGTTCATGATTTGAGATAGATGGTTGCTATGGGTGTCATGAAGGCAGTTGACAAGAAGGCTGCTGGAGGTGGCAAGATCACTAAATCTGCCCCAAAAGTTCAGAAGGCTAAATGAATATCATGCGTAATACCTGCCGCCCCAGTCTTAATCAGTGGAGGAAGACTGGTCTCAGAATGGTTTCTCACAATTGGTCATTTAAGCTAGTGAAAGACTGGTTAATGATAACAATGCACCCTAAAACCTTCAGAAGGAAGCGAGACTGTTTTGTGGACCATTTTTGTGTGTGTGTGGCAGTTTTTAAGTTATTAGTTTTTAAAATCAATACATTTAATTGAAACAACTTGACCAAAAATCTGTCACAGGGCAGGGGAGATGGTTCACTAGAATAAGCACTAGCCTGGCAAGTTCAAGGGCCTGAGTTCAATCCCTGGATCCATAAAAAAAATATCTGTCACAGAATTTCGAGACCTATTAAAACAAAATTTAATGAGGAAAACGAATATATATATATATATATATATATTCACAATAAATGTATAATGAATTATACATTAAATAAATTATATTTGTAAAAGGTGATATATACTCAACAGTTGCCACTTGTTAATTATTTTACTATATTTAACTCTTATCCTTGTTCCTTCTATAAATTCTTTATGGCAACAATATGTAACAACACATCACACAGGTATAAAACATCTCAGTAACATTAGAACCTTAGATAATAGAAATCTTAGCAAAATAACTTGAAAAAAATAAAGCGAAGCCAGGGTGCCAGGAGGTAAGAGCAGCTAAACTCTGAGAAACAGCCAATAAGTGGCTGTCTTCATATCTTCCGCCCCAGCCGATACATTGCCCAGGAGACCACTAGAGACTGTCCCATTTCTCCCAGCTCTTTGGTAGTGGCAATTCTATACCTCCCTTACTAGAATTTCTCAGTGGGATTCTAACCTCATTATTTATTCATCTCCTCCTTCCTATTCATCTCTTTTAATTCCAGCTGAGCATTGGAATAAAGAAGACACTCACCTGCCCTGGAGTAGTTCAAGTCTAACTAAGACTACCAGAGTGCACACAAGGAATAAAATACAGTTACATGCACATCTAAGTAGAAATGTCTATTGAACAGCACTTCTGTAAGCATCAAGTAACTGACTGAGTAGTAGGAGAAATTTCAAACAAATAGAGACACATAAGTGATGCTTTCAGATCTGCAAGACAGGCAAAGATGCCAGTTGAAAAGAACACTATGTGCAAAGGTGTAAAGGCAATACAGGAAATGGGCTTTGATTTTGGGTCATAGGGATTGGGCAGAGCAGCCCACATTATCCCCTGGCCCTTGAAGATTATATGATGATTTATCAGCACTAGATCTGCTGGCATCAGGGAAAGGCCAGCTGGCTTACATGGGAACCACAGGCTTTACTAAGACTGTTTCAGGCTGCTGTAATCCCCAAAGCTAATTTGATACTATTTCTATATTCATGCACTCTCACAGCTTTGTGTGATAATTCAAAAGTTTTATGATCAATCTCATATTGAAAAAAGATGTCTCAGAACTGACTGTTCTGAAGTCTTTCAAGGCTTATCCCACTACTCATTTGGGATGGTTCAGATAACCTG
Source organism: Ctenomys sociabilis (assembly GCA_004027165.1). NCBI lineage: Eukaryota > Metazoa > Chordata > Mammalia > Rodentia > Ctenomyidae > Ctenomys > Ctenomys sociabilis. The sequence continues at coordinate 7,579 of PVKA01000715.1, forward strand.
CAGGATTAAGAAAAAAGTAAGAAAGTACTGTATAATACACAACACTGCTGGATGATTCTAGGACTACATCTAGAGTAGGCATTTATCTTCATCTTGAAATAATTATCTGGATGAACTAAAAATCTGGAAAAGTTGTGAGGTTCTTCCTTAGCTTGTGCTACAAGTTGTTCCACTTCTCATGTGGCACAAAAGGAGGATGGAACAGTATTGTACATAGCACTGGTCCCTCCAGATTACCGTGCAACCAAAACTTCCAGCTGTTTTTTTTTTTTCTGGAATCAGGAAGCTGTGATGAGCAGCCAAAAGCAATGAGGAGGATGCATGCTGGAGCCAAAAGAGAACACTCTGTCTGAGCCTTCACATCAGTGGGGACAGCTGATCAGCTCCAAATTGGCAGGCCCTCAACCCTTCAGATGTATCAGATCATGATAAACCTGTTTGCATGGCTGGATCCCTAGTAGGACTGCCGGCTCCTTGAGGGTAAAATTGGGTTTGATTTATCTTTGGATCCCTAGTATTGGAGGCAGGATAGGTATATGGATGGGTAGACTAATGAGCATATGAGCAATCTTGTCCTACAGGAACTTACAGTTAAAGCATTAAGGATTTTAAAAATTGTGTACTAAAACATAAGTGTAAGGAACTTATCTAATTTTTGTTATCAAGTATTAAATATAATATTCATAGCACTTCTATGAAATATACATTATTAGTCTCCCTATTTTATAAATGAGAGCACTGCCTCAGCATTCTCTGGTCCTGCCCCGTCACTCCAAACCCAGCACAGCCTGCCGTGTGAGTGAGAACTTCCAGGTGCACCATGAGAGACTGACCTTTCCCAGCATTCTCTGGACCTGCCCCGCTGCTTGAGACACAGCACAGCCCACCATGTAAATGAGAACATCCACCACCCTTTCAGGAGCCCTGCAGACCCGCCAAAGCCCCGCCCCGGTGAGTGCGTGAGAGAGCTTCTATACCCTCTTGGCCCCCCATTCCCCTCCACACTCAACCCAGGCCAGGCATACAGGCCTGAGGTGAAGCTCTGCAGCTGAAGTCCCTGCAGTGAGACTAGGGTCAAAACCATGCAACTAATCCGGGAGTAGAGCATCTTGTCAAAGGAACACAATAGGCTCATTTCTAAGGACAACAGGAAGGAGTTGAGCACAGCAGCAAGACCCAAGCCAGGCACAACTACATGACCTAGAACTTGTTATATCAATACCTGAATTTCATAAGGTGATAACATTAGAATTGTCCCAAAACTCTATGCCAAAGGTCAGAGGTCAGAGCTATAAGACATGATTTAATCAAGGAGCCAAATGCAATCTCAGGCCTCCAGCCCACCCAGAACAAGTGCAGAGGATGCTAGCTCAGATGAAATGTATGAATTAATAGCATCGGTCATAAAGAAACAACATCAGAAAGTTACAGAGGAACTCAGAGCAGAATTTATTTCTGGAGTTAAAAAAAGAAATATCTGAATACATAGCATCTGAAGTAAAGATTCAAATACAGAAAAATGGGGGAAACCCAATGTCCACCCAGATCAAGTGCTGAGGACACTAAATCAGCTGAAATGTATGAAATAGCATCAGAAGTAAATAAGGAACAGCAGAAAGGTATAGAGGAACTCAGAGAAGAATTTATTACTGAAATAAAAAAAGAAATCCTTGAAATCATATTTGAAATTAAGAATCAAATGCAGAAACATACGGAGGAAACCCAATTTGAAAAAAAAAAAAACTTTGCAATAAAAAAATTAATAACTGCTTCTAAAGAAGACATAAATAAAAATAGAGAAGATTAGAAAACTGATGGATTCCATTACGAGCAGTACATGAAAGAAATAGATCAGATGAAGAAGAGTCAAAGAGATATAGAGGAACTTAAAATCTCAAAAACAAGCCTACAAAACTGTTTGAGTGAAAGTGGTTGGGTGGAACACTTTGTATATGTCCACCAAGTCCATTTGTTTCAAGCTCTGGTTGAGTTCTACTACTTCTTTTCTACTTTTTGTCTGCTTGATTTTTCATGACGGGAAAAGGGGGTATTTAGGTCTCCTGTTACGATTGTGGTATTGGAGATTATATTTTTCATGTCCAGTAAGATTTATTTTACATAGTTGGATGCTCCCATGTTTGGTGCATATACATTTATGAGTGTTACCTCTTCCTGTTGAATTATTCCCCTAGGCAGTATACAGTGGCCTTCTTTATTTCATTTGATCATTCTTAGTTTGAAGTTGAGACTGTCTGAGAACAGAACTGCTACTCCTACTTTTTTCTGAGGTGCTGGGGCATGTAGTATTTTTTTCCATCCTTTGACTTTGAGCCTATGAATGTCCTTTTGAGTTAAGTGTGGTTTTTTTTTTTTTATACAGCCATTGTTGGGTTCTGTTTCCTAATCCACTGTGCCAGTTTATTTCTCTTAATTGATGAATTGAGTCCATTTATATAGATGGTTATAATTGAAATGTGTTGACTTAAGATTGACATGTTATTTACCTGCTGTTGCTTACTTCTTTTTGTCCTGCATTTAATTGTTTGCCCTATTTAGTGGGTTCCTTCTGTTCTCATTCTTGGAGTTCTAGTCATTGTGATCTCTCTCTAAAACATCTTTCAGTAGCCTGTGTAAGGATACCTTTGTCATTATGAAATTCTTTAGTTGTTCTTTGTCATGGAAATATTTCACTTCTCCATCAAACTGAAAGAGAGTTTTGCAGGGTATAGTAGTCTGAGCTAGATTTTGTTTTCATAGAGGGTTAAAGTACTCTGCTCCATGCTCTCCTTGCACTCATGGTTTGTGAAGAGAAGTTGGCTGTAATTCTGATGGGTTTTCCTTTGAAAGTGATATGCTCCTTTTCTGTAGAGGCTTTCAGTATGTTATTCTTGTGTTGGATTTCTGGGATCTTGACTATTATATATCTTGTCATGTTTTTAGTGGTTTTGAAGTTATTTGGCATTCTGTATGCTTTGGTTACCTGAATGTTAGATTGTTTCCTCATATGTGGGAAGTTTTCTGCTATTACTCTGTCCATATTCTTTTTATATCATTTGTATTGACTGCTTCTTTCTCATTAATGCCTATTAGTCTCACACTGTTTATCTTGGAACGGTTTTGCATGTGATGAACTATGTTTTCTTGCTCCCTAGTTGTTTTTAAGAGATCTTTTCTTACGTTTTCACTAGCTGCACCAGCGTCTTCAAGATCTGAAACTCTGTCTTCACTTTCACCCACACATTAGGTAAACAGAACAGGAATAAATAAACACACAAATGTGGCACCTCCAACATCTAGAAAAGGAAAAGCAAACCAAACCCAGAGCCCAAAGATGGGATGAAATTGTAAAGATTAGAGCAGAAATTAATTCAATTGTGACAAAGAAAACAGTTCAAAGAATCAATGAATCAAAAAGCTGGTTCTTTGAAAGACTAAATAAAATTGATAAGCCCCTAGCTAACCTCATCAAAATGAGGAAACAAAAAATTCAAACACAAGCAATAAGGAATGAAAAGGATGTATTCACCAGAGACCCAGTGGAAATTCAGGAGTATCAATAGCTACTTCGATAATATTTATGCTCACAGAATGGAAGACATCGATGAAATGGACAGATCCCTAGCAAGGTACAAATTACCAAAACTGAATCTAGAAGATACAACAACTTTCAATAACCCAATAACAGCCAATGAGATATGAAATGTAATAAAAAGCTTGCCAACAATGAGAAGTCCAGGTCCTGATGAATTCACAGCTGAATTCTACAAGAAATTTATAGAATATATAATCCCTATACTCCTCAAACTCTTCAGTGAAATTGAAATGGAAACAGTTCTCCTAAAATCGTTCTTGAAGAGTATTATACTGATACCAAAACCAGGGGAAGACACAACTAAAATAGAGAACCACAGGCCAGTCTCCCTCATGAACATAGATGCAAAAATCATCAATAAAATCCTAGAAAACAGAGTACAGCAAATCATCAAGAAGATCATACACCATGACCAGGTAGGATTCATCCCAGGGATGCAAGGACCCTTCAATATTAGAAAATCTATAAATGTAATACACTGCATAAATAGACCAAGAATTAAAAACCACATGATCATCTCAATTGATGCAGAAAAGGCTTTGGACAAAGTCCAACACTCATTCATGTTCAAAATCCTACAGAAAATTGGAATATAAGGCCTCTACTTCAATCTGATAAAAGCCATCTGTAACAACCCAATGGCTAATATAATTCTAATTGGAGAAAAGCTGAAGTCTTCTCCTCTCAGCTCTGTTACAAGACAAGGATGTCTTCTGTTACCCCTCCTATTCGATATAGTTTTGGAATCATTAGCTATAGCCATTAGACAAGAGGGAGAAATATAAGGAATAAGAATAGGTAAAGAAGAAGTTAAATTATCACTCTTTGCAGATGACATGATATTTTACTTGGAAGACCCCAAAAACTCTTCCAAGAAGCTACTGGAACTGATGCACAAATTCAGTAGCATGGCAGAATACAAAGTCAATACTTAAAAGTCAATAGCCTTCCTCTACACAGATAACAAATACAGTGAAAGGGAAACTATAGAAACAATACCGTTTACAATAGTACCACGGAAAATGAAATACCTTGGAATTCACCTAACTAAAGAAGTTAAAGATCTTTTCATGGAAAATTTTAGCACTCTGAAAAAAAGAGATCAGAGAAGATTTCAGAAAGTGGAAAGATATACCCTGCTCTTGGATTGGAAGAAGCAACATTGTAAAGATTGCCATACTGCCAAAATTGTTGTACAGATTTAATGCAATCCCTATCAAACTACCAACAAAATACCTCCCAGACATAGAGAAATCATTCCTACAATTTATTTGGAACCAGAAAAGACCTCGAATAGGAAAGGCAATCCTGGCCAACAAACAAGACAGGAGCGATTACAATTCCTGACTTGAAATTATACTACAAAGCTACTGTGACAAAATGAGCATGATATTGGCAACAAAATAGACCTGAGGGCCAATGGAATAGACTAGAAGTTGCAGAGACCTCTAGGAACACAGTCAATGACTTGATCTTCAACAAAGGGGACAAACACAATTCCTGGAAGAAAGATAGCCTCTTAACAAATCGTGCTGGAAAAATTGGCTCTCCACATGTCGAAAACTAAAACTTGACCCAGCTCTATCACCATGCACTAAGCTAAAGTCAAAATGGATTAAAGATCTTAACATTAAAACAGAAATACTCAATCTCCTGGAAGAGAAAGTATGAGAAACTCTTGAGGACACAAGGGTAGGCAAAGAGTTCATGAACAAACATGTATTCACATGGGAAACACTTGAAAGAATTAACAACTGGGATCAACGTTTATTGAGAAGTTTTTGCATGTCAAGAGAAATTACCAGCAAAGTGAAAAGATAGCGCACAAATTTTGAAAAAAATCCTAACTCATAAGCAGTCAGACAAAGGTCTGCTCTCTAGAATTTATAAAGAACTAAAAGATATCAGGGCCTCTAAATTTAAAGATCCAATCCAGAAATGGGCATGCATGATGAACACACAATTCTCAGAGGATGAAATTAAAGAAGCGAATATATATATGAAAAAGTACTCCACATCACTAGTCATCCATGAAATGAAAATTAAAACAGCACTGAGATACCATCTTGCCCCCGAAAGAATGGCTATCATAAAAAATCAACCAACAGCAAATGATGGAGAGGTTGCAGGGAAAAGGGAACCCTTCTCCACTGTTGCTGGGAATGTAAACTGCTGCAACCATTATGGAAATCAGTGTGGAGACTCCTTAAAAATCTAGGACTGGAAATCTTATTCAAGCCAACTACACCCCTACTGGGAATTTCCCCAGAGGAACTGAAAACATTATATCGTACTGATACATGTACTTATGTTTATAGCAGCACAATTTGTGATAGCCAAATCTTGGAAACAACCAAGATGCCCATCACATGAGGAATGTTTGAAAAAGATGTGATATTTTCATACAGTGGAGTATTACTCAGCTGTAAAGAATGATAAACTTGAAACCTTCATATTTAAGTGGATGTCACTTGAAGATATACTTATAAACAAAATAAACCAGGCCCACATGTGCAAATATCGTATAGTCTCCCTAGTATAACTCAAAAGAAGAATTGCAAATAGAAATGTATAACACAAAAGGAAAGTGAGAACCTGAGGGTTGGACAAACATTTCAGGGTCAAGACCATTCATTCATACACATGAGATGGGTAAGACAACGATGCTGAGAAACATCAGGAGATTTTTGAAACTAGCAATTAAGTGGTCGGATTCTCATCCTGACTAACTATATATGCTGATACCTGTGAACCAAGCAACTACACTGAATTTAACAAAGTGTAATAGAAGGGTCATACTTCAAATGCCTGTCATTCTGGTCTTCTAAATATGTACATGTCATGACACAACAACTACTTCTATACTGCCTTTCAAATAAATTTTTTAAAGGGTAATAAATGAAAAATAAGACAAAAAATGTCACAAAAATAAATGAGAGCACTGATTTAGAAAAGATTGGTCACTTTCTTAAGATCACAAGTAAAAAGAGGGAGAGTGAAGACTGAGTTTGATTCTTTCTGACTTAAGTTTTAAGTACACATAGATAAGGAGGCAACCTAGAGCCAACAGCATTGAGAGAAGGCAGAAACGAACAGAGTTGGCTGGGCCATAAGACAGTGTTTTGAGGGAAAAAGGACTGGCAACTAATGCTTAACAGTTTTTGTAACATGAAGAAGTACAATAAGGCATCCAAAATATTACAGAAGGAAGGTTAGAATGGACAGCAACTCATCGGGATTGTAATGATCGCTGCAGGGAAGCTCAAAGATGAAAAAAGATATGTTCTGACCAAACATGCCTCTGAACAAACCTTCCTTCTTCACCTGTACAGTAAGCTGAAAAAAGAAGTAGGCAATGCACACTGCTTCCTACACCAGAGCATCTAATCTTTGCATGGCTAGCCCAACACAAGAAGTAAAACGGAAATTCCCACCTCCAACCCAGGCTGCCATGGGAGTTATTTCTGTATCAGCCACTACTTTCTGCCTCTTCCCTGTGACTAATCCAGCCTTGCTTGAAGTCTCCAAGGAGGCTTTCCCTGGCATTTTAAGAAGCAGATTACAAGTAAGCAGAAGCCCCTTAGAACTTTTGCCAAGAAGATTTGAAGTACTTTATGTTCAATTACAAAGTATAGTAGAGGAGGGAATGTGGGACCCAATAAAGGACGAATGCAAGTCGGGCACAAAGTGCTCCCTATTTCAGATTTTGAGGTTAGAGGATCCGAATATTGTCAGTCAAGATACTGAAGATTACTGAGTGGCAAAGAGAATCAATAGCGATATTCATGGTGTACATGCCAGGCAATGTGCCAGGTACTCCATATGTGTCATCTAATTAAATTCTTTGAGAACTTCTATGAATATAGATTCAGAAAGGTTAATTGACTTGCCTGAAATCATCCAGTTTTTAAGATATTTAGTTGTATTTGAAAGCCCATCCTGTCAGGCTCTCAGAACTTTGCATTGCAAGTGTTTCTGAAAAATATTCCACATATTCTCTTCCTGATAATAATACAGTAGAAGTTCCTGTAGTGAAATCCAAGTAACCAGCTATCTATCATATAAGAACACTTTAAATGATGGAAATTAAGGCTATTGCAAAGTCTATTGGTTCCATTACTAGAAGACCTCAGAAACAGGTTCTGGGCTCTTTGATGAGTACATGTATGAGTCTCTTAGAGGGAATATAGGTAAGTGGAGTGTCATAGTGAGTAACTCCCAGTGCATATATACTAAGTGCAGCTTGTTATTACTAGAAACACTAAATATTCCTTAAGGAGTTCTACAAATGGCTTCATACTTGTAAATCAAACTATTAAAATTCTGAAGCCCTTTAAGTTCTAAAATCCTGATGCAGTCTGCCTTCTCCATTCTTATCCTCAAATTTTCCTACAGTTTTGAAACTGTTTTAACTGTGTTTGGACTTCCATTGTATTTATCCAATTCTGCCAATTAAAATTTAAAATATTTTGTTTTATATTACTAAATTGTTTTTTCTGCAGTTTATGATCTTTGCTCTAAGTCCAACGTAGACTTATACTACACATTTAGTTTATGAAATCTACTTCCTGTCTTCTCTTACATCTTCTCTTTTCATTTTAACTTATCCTACACAAGAGAATTTCTGATTCATAAAAGGAATATAGTCTGGCATCTTACAAATAATTTTCTAAGTTTTTTTCAGTAGTAAACTATTTTCAAAGCTTTGCCACATCTTTATACCTTCAGACTAATATAGCACTTTGTGTATCATGTAAAATATTCTGATGGATCCATACAGTTTTGTCTTGTGTACTTGAATAAACAAAATGTATTTGGAATCAAAGATCATTGTATGTGTTATCTATTATTGATACCTTTGAACTCTAGTCAGCTTCTCATGTTTCATAACTGAAGTGCAAAATGACACACTTCCTACCCCAATTACTTTTCCCACAGAGTTGTCAGTGTACACACAAACATGCACACACCATATATTTTATTTAGTTGTTTTCTCAATATTAAATGTACTGAACAAATCCATGTCATGCATTGAGGGAGTGGAGAATCAATAATTTAAAAAAAAAAAAAAACACAAAAACATTCGTGTACCTGAAAACTATTTCTCTTATGTCCTTGGTTGAGTTTCTAACCAGAAGTTCCTACCTATTTACATTATAACAAAAGCTTTTTATACATAAGTTGGTGGAGATATGAGAAAAACTTTGCTTAATCATAACTAGGTTTCATTTTCAACCAGAATTAACCTTCTAGGAGCTAAATTTCTACCTGAGCTGAGTTTCTCAGGTCATAGGAGCTATTCCAATCCATTCTAGACTGAATTTGACTTTTTCAAAATTACAATCATTTTACTGATATGACACTTTGTTTTTCTACTTTTTTTCCTCATCATTTTCATAAATATTTCCTATACTTTCTCAGTAGCTTCTCATTTATTTCCTTTAACCCACCCACCACCTTCTCAAATATTCTTTTAACAAGGGTAATTCTGCAGGACAATGATGATATCTGAGTAGTGAGAATAAAAATTTTCTTCTACATGCTTTTTACTTGTTTAATTTCTACTTCAGTGGGTAGCTATGCTTACTTATTTTTACATTATTTTCTGCCATTATGCTTAGCAGAAATGTTACTGGAGGTGTGATTGAAGCACTAGAAATGGCATTTGGGAGACAGATATGTCTCAACACAAGAGCTTCATCCATCAGCTGGAAAGTGGAATCATGTCCATGTGGAACAGATGTGTGAGATCTTTGTGTGTGTGCACGCATGTGCCATGTGGTCCTGACTCTCTGTAAATACAGGCCTACTCTAAAAAGTTTCAAGACCTTAAGATAGTGCAAAAATATGAAGTAACAAGATCCAAAATTTTGAGAGTGAGTAATGCTCCTCTTTGTAATTTTCCTATGGTTAGAACTCATGACATCTGAAAGAAAAAGGGGAAAAATAGATTCTTGACAACTATTCTTCAGGAATGTTAATTTCTTCCATTGCGGGAATGAAAGGACAGTTGGAAGAAAAATAAGAGCCCCTAAATCACTCCTTTCTGTTCTTTCCACTTTAATCTTCTTTCTTTGGTTCAATGCTGAGAGTAGGATTCTCTTCTTACCCATTGGGAAATTCACTTAATTTTCATCTCTTTTAAGAATATGATATTGGTCCCAAATCTAGCCTCATCTATCCTTTTCCTTTATACCCAAACTAAAGTATCTAGAAAACTAAAGTAGGCACAAACATTATCTTAACAGTGAATTATAAAATTATGAGTAGTGATTTCATAAAATTCAAAAGATTTTAGGTAGTATATATTACCTTAATTTTGAAATTCATGGAAAACCTATCTATCCAAATGTGAGTAACAAAAATATTTTATTAAATATAGATTATATGTCAGGTATAATCTTAGATTTATTTCTTTAATGATAACTGAAATATGATTGTTTTCTGTAATAGCACCTGGAGCTCCAGTGGCGCAATCGGTTAGCGCGCGGTACTTATACTGTAATAGTACCTGGCACAGAGGTACTGATAAGCACCTAAAGAGAGAAATGTCAAGCAGAGCCCTAAGAGCACTAAGCACAGTGACGGCAAACCTTTTAGAGCTTTCAGTGATGCAAACAGGCTGCAGCAGCACATGTGTTGCAGGTTCCACCACTGACTTAGGTTGCATCCTAGAAGACTAGTGCGGTGGTTCACTTAAGTCAGCAACTGAACTGGATTAAGAGAGAGCCAAATAGCTGATAAAATATTATTTCTGGGTATATCTATTAGGGTGTTTTCTGGGAGACTACCTAGGAACATTAAGACCTATTTGGCCTCCTGTGTGAGCGCCAAGGAGAAAGTGGTGTGTATGTGAGCTGACATACTAGGGAAAAGGAAAAACCACTGAGACCTTGTATTGGTTTTGTTTGTTTGTTTATTTGTAGTTTATTTTTCTTTTACTTTTTTTTTTTTTGGTGGTACCGGGGATTGAATTCAGACCCTTGCACTTGCCAGGGAAGTGCTTATTCTACTGAGCCGTATCCCTGGTCCCACTGTTGTTGTTTTGAGATCCTGTTGTTGACCTGAACAAGTACTCTGGACATTGGAAGCCAGATGAATCCTCTGTAACTCTAATTTCTCATACCACTGTCTGAGTGAATAAAACCAAGGTGTGCTGGCCACTCCAGGCACTTTGTCAAGGGAAGACAAAAGTCCACTGATTCTGTGTCTCTTCATTTTTCACTTTCGTGACCTCTTGGCCAGGTACAAGCTCATAGGCTGACTCCAATATGTCTTCACAATAAATTTCACTTAAATGAGTAATGGTGCTCTCTCACCAGCATGGACAGAGCTCATCTAACCAGTAGAGGATGTAAATAGAACAATAAAGTGAGAGAGGGGCAAAGTTGTGCCTCCTTGAGTTGGGATAACAATTTTCTCCTGACCCTGACTATCAGAATTCAAAAAGTTTGGGGAATCCAATATAACAGAACATGGGGTGTCTTCCTTAATGTAAAGAACCAAATCATAAAGGCTACATTTTGAAATGAATGACATTGAGACAACACTGAAAATCAGCAAAAGATAACTTTGTAAGATTCAGAGAACAGGGACAGCAGCATTATAATAGAAAAAAATAGCTTAGTATCTGCTACCCCACCTCCATAGCAAGGAAGAGAAGGTACTCCCCTCTTTGCACAAATAGAGGTAAAACATTGAGTTGCAGCAAATCCATCAGTGAGCACCCTGGAAATCCTAAGTGCTAGAAAGCTTCACTGTCCCTCACTGGATTGCAGCCCACTTAGATAAGGAACCTAAACTCTGCATAGTAGTCTTTCTCTGAAAAAGTATCAGTGAACATTCAGAGTGTTACATCCAGAAGTGTTCTTGAAAACTAAATTACTGTATGAGTTTGGATAACTTTTGGAGTAGAAAGCCTATCATATTTATATCCTAGGATTCTACAAACATCCCAGTGCATTGCTCTGGGGATTAGCTACTTTGTGAATACAACTTGGTGGAGTGGAGTGAATACAACTTAAACTTGCTGGGTCCCCTGTACTATAGAAAATGGATGTGACATGGAAAGGAACAGAAAGTGCTAACAATGAGAGTCTTGAGATTGGGGCACATGCACAGAAAGCAAGGGCATGATCGATCCTGCGTGGACTCACACCTCTGTCCAGACTAAAGGCACTGATCACTCCTCCCCTTGAGCCATTCTTAGACACTTGTGATTGACATGATGAAGAGGAGCCACCATGTTTTCCAGGGCTTTCATAACCCTAGAGGTAAATAGACGGAACCTTGAATAGCTCCGTGCTTATGTCTTTTGTTAAAGGTGTTGAAGAGTGCAGGAAAGAAGTTCCTACTTCATTTTTCACAGCCATGAAGGCTGAGGAAAACTTAGCCTACTCTTGCTTCTAGGCAAGCAAGCAGAAAGGAACACTATAGTTTGTGCTGCAATGCTACCTGCGTGGTCCTCACCACTGCTCCCCCAACCGTACACCTTGTATGACCATGTAGTGCTATCAGACTGGTGCAGTGTGACAGAGTGTGTGCTACATCATCACCTTTGGGATTGCATTGCTGACTGACTGGAAGACAAGGGCTTCGGGTCCTTTATCTCTGATGAGACCACCAGTGAAAGAACCCTTGCTAGGAGCATAACTAGCACCAGCAGTGCATGAGTGAACCACTGTTACCTGATGGGGGCACCATTCCCATTGTATGAAGGTGATCACAGTAAACTCATCATATTCACTGCTCTAGGGAAACTAAAGAAAGATTCCCAGCCACAAGTGAAGCCAACAAACTGACATTCTAAGACACACTGTTTGAAAAAAGTCATTTGTGAAGTCCATCCAGAAAATTGGTAGAGATATTGCATCTCAAAGTCTCTATGTTGAAGCACAAAAAAATATGGAAAAACAAGGCAATATTATGCCACCAAAAGGATATGGTAACTTGCTGCAATAGATCCTAAAAAAAAAATTATGAATGAAATGACTAAGAAAGAATTTTCAGAAATGTATATGGAAAACAGATCAACAATAGCCAACAGAATATAGTTGCCCATTTAATTGAAATTGTGAAGGCAACAAAAGTTGTGAATGAGAAATTCAGCAGAGTTTGTAAAACAACCAAATAGAAATCTTGAAATGAAGACTGTCACATGTAACAAATACAGTTGAAAGCATTAACATCAGAGTAGAACAAGCCAAGCAAAGGTTAGCTAAACTCAAAGACAGATCTTTCAAAATGCCCCAGTCAAGCAAATAAATAAAAAGAAAACAAAGAAAAGAACATTGAATGCCTCTGGGAGGCCATTATATGAATGAATATTTATTTTTTAGGAATATCTGAAGATGAGGACAAAAAGTTAATGACACACAAAATTTATTTAATAAAATAATAGTGTAAAACACCCATAATGTTAGGAAAGCTATGAACATCTAGGTGTAGGAGATACTAGGGCACCGAATTAAGCATGATCAGAAGAGATCTTCATCAGAGCACCTTATAGTCAAACTGGAAAATCTAAAAAACAAACAAAAAGTCTGTAAGAGAAAAGTGTCTAGTATCGTTTGACAATATCCTTAGTAGAATAATAGTAGGTTTCTGAGTAAAATCATCAAAGTGGAGCGTAAGGTGGCATAGAATAATCCTGAAACAAAAAGGCTTGCAACCAGCAAGAAAAAATATGTTCCGTAAGTGTATCCTTCAAAAATAAAGTCTGAAACTAAAGTCAAAATGGGTCAAAGAGCTAAATGTTAAAACAGAAACACTAAGTAGACTGGAACAAAATGTAGGTAGAAATCTTACAGATATGGGGTTAGGCAGAGAGTTCACACACAAAAATGAATGCGTGGGAATACTTCAAGGAGTCCACAACTGGGATCTCATCTTATTTAAAAAAATTTTACACATGAAAAGAAATCACCAACAAACTAAAAAGAAAAGCCACAAACCGGGAAAAAATATTTTAACTATCTTTCAAACAAAGGACTTCTATGTAAAATATATAAACAATTAAAAAATTGACCCCCAAAATCCAAGACCCAATCAAAAAATGGGCATCTGAGATGCATACACACTTTTCTGAAGAATATAAATGGCAAAGAAATATGAGAAAAATGTTCAACATTATTGGTCATTCAAGAAATGCAAATTAAAACAACAGTGAGATTCATCTCACCCCAGAAAGAATGGCTATTGTCAAGAAGTCAACTAATAGCAAATGGCAGAGGGGCTGTGAGGGAAAAAAGAAATCCTTTTCCACTTCTGGTGAGAGTGCAGACTGGTCCAACCTCTATGGAAGTAAGTGTGGAGTTTCCTCAAGAAACTGGGATTAGAGGTCTCATTAAAAACAAGCTTTTCACCTCCTGAGTATTTTTCCAGAACTGAAAACACCATACCAAAGCAATTTATGTGCACCCATGTTTATAGCGACACAATTTGTTTCTAAATCTTAGAAACAATCCAAATGTCCGTCGACTGAAGAATATACAAGAAAGGATGGTATTTTTATACAATCTCTATTATTCAGCTATAAAGAAAAATAGACGCAAGCATTTTATAGCTAAATGGATACAATTCAAGACCATATTCATAAGTGAAATGAATCAGACCCTCATTTATAAACATTGTTTATCTCACTAGTGTAAGAACCTGAAAGAGTAAATAAATTCTTAAGCATATAACAGATATTGTGAAAGGGAAAGAAACTGCTCAAAAGAAAAGAACAACTGAGATAAGGGAAAAGAAAGGAAAAAAAGAAAGGGAACATATATGTATATATATGTATATATATATATGTAGAGAGAGGTAGAGAGAGAGAGAGAGAGAAGACAGATAATTATATTACTAATTTCTATTGGTTTACTGAAAACAATAGTCAATGATTAATTTTTTGACCAGTTTAACATGCTTATATCTGCTAATCTGAAAACCTATTTTGAAGAAAACAATTGTTAAATTCGTGTCATCTTCTTTTAAATTCTGTATTTGTAATTTACTTTTTTGTTTTTTATTCTCTTTAAAATAAAAAAGTCTGTTCAAGATATGCAAAATAGAAATCATGATCACGAGATCATCCTTATGCATATGTTTAAGAGTCTTACATCCAGAAGTAAAGCATACATGCTTTCTTTAAGAGACCATTTATTTGGACTTTCTTAACTACCATCAAGAAAGCATGTAAGAGTATAAAGTCTCATTAGAAGTGCAGGTACACAGAAGAGAAAAAGAAACAAGTCAAATATTATCATACAATAAACCAAACCACAGAGATGAACAGAAAAGGAAAAAAAAGAGCTACAAGAAAAGCAACAAAACAACAGGAGTAAGTTCTGTCTACCAAGAAGAATTCAGAATGCTTTTTTTCCTTTTAAATATACAAACTAGTTGAATGGATAAAATAATAATAATAATGATAATAGTAATAATAATAGTAATAGTAATATCTTTCCAACAGGAAATTCCCTTCATCAGTAAAGATACACTGAAAATGAAAAGACTATTCCAAGTAAATGGACTCTTAAAGAAGGAGATCTAATTTTTAAAAATACGAGATAAAGATGGGGTGTGATGGCACACACTATAATTCCAGTGCTTAAGATGCTGAAAGTAGAAGAATCACTACAAGTCCAGTCTGCACAGTGAGACCCTGTACACCCTATACACTTGTACTAAATACATTTTAAAAAGAGGGAAAAAAAAGAGATGGAAAATGAAGCATGACAAATGGCACCACAAAAATATAGGGGATTACTAGGGATACTTATGAGAAACTAGATGTTAACAAGCTGGAAATCCTAAGTGAAGTGGCTAAATTTGTAAACACATAACACATATAAAAATTGAACCATATGGGCAGAATGATCCCAAGAATACTAATAATATATGAAGTAAAAATCAGTCATAAAACATCTCCCAACAAAGAAAAGCTCAGTCTGGAACTTTCAAAGAAAAATTTATGTCAATTCTTATCAAAATATTCCAAATAACTGAAAAGAAGAAATAGTTTCAAATACAAAAACTGTTCAGCAAAAATGAGCGAATTGAATTCTGCAGCATATCTAATGACAGGGCACACTTATTTATAATCCCAGCTACTCAGCAGGCTGAGGCAGTAGGATCATAAGTTCAAGGCTAATCAGCAGTGACTTACTGAGACTCTGTGTTAAAAAAAAAATATAAAAAAGGCTATGGATGAAACTCAAAAGTAAAATACCTGTCTAGCATGCACAAGTCTCTGAGTTTAATCACCCATGCTACAGAAAATATTATTTTCACCATAACTCAGGGATCCCAGGATTGTACAATATATATAAATCAATACAAAACACTACATTAAAAGAATGCAGGAAAAAAGTCCCATATGATCCCAATATATGCACTTCATAAAATTCAACATCCTTTAATAAATAAACAAAATTTCAAAGGATCATATCTCATCATAATAGAGGCTATATGTATCAAACTTATATCCAACATCATCCTGAATGGGGAAAATCTGAAAGCATTTGTAAGATAACAAACAAGAATTGGGTGTTCAATTTCACTGTTCTTATGCAATGTACTACTAGAAATTTATCCAGAAGAATTAGGCTAGAAAAATAAATACAATGAATACAAATATGAAAGCTGAAACTCAGACTATATTACTTTGTAGATGATATGGTTCTATATATAGAAAAACCTAAAGAATCCTCCAAAAGACTGTAAGATCTGATAAACGAATTCAATAAAATTGCAGGATACAAAGTCATCTGCAAAAATCTGTAGCTTCCTTACATACCAATAATGAATTTGCTGAGAAAGGCTTATTGGAAATCAATCTCATTTATAATAGTTATGAAAATGCCTAGGAATAAACTCAACCAAAGAAATGAAATATTTCTACCATGAAAACCATAAAACATTGATGAAAGAAAATATAAGAAGGTGCAAAAAGGTGCAAATGTATTTGTGTTCATGGATTGAAAGAATCAATATTGTTTAAAATGTCCATATTACTCAAAGCAATCTATAGACCAGTGCAGCCCTAATCAAATTACTACTAATGGCATTCTTCACAGAACCAGAAAAGAACCCATCCTAAAATTTATATGGAGAAACTAAAGACTAAACAGCCAGAGCAGTTTTGAGCAAAATGAACAAAACTGGAGCTATTATAAAATCTGAGGACATAATATAGAGCTCTAGTACCCCAAACAGCATGGTATTCATATAAAACAGACATGTAGACCAATGAAAGAGGACACATACCACAAATAAATCAATGTACCTGCAGCCACCTGATTCTCAATAAATGCACCAGACGCAATCAAACAAATGTTGCTGGGAAAACTTGGTACCCACCTACAAAAGACTTAACATTGACCACTATCTCCTATCCTTTACAGAAAGCAATCCAAGGTTGATTGCTTTCTAAAGCAATCAATAAATAAATATAATACCATAAACTATGAATAATCTTCAAGGAAACATGGGTCTTTTCAGTGTCTTACAGACCCTGAAACAGGAAGCTATTGATGACTAGTGCCTCAAAAGCAGGAGAAAGGACAGAAAGAAACTCACACAGGGGATTGGACCAAATTAAAAGATTTTTTTCACAACAGAATAGACAAGCCTACACATGGTGTAATATTTTCCCAACTATTCTTCTGTAAGAGGAGAATATACTCAAAATATATAAGAAGCTCAAAAAATAAGTACCTCAATTTAAGCATGGGTCAATGACCTGAGTAGATGCTTCTCAGTTAGATACACAAATGACCAACAGATATATAAAAAATGTTCAGCATCATTATCCACTGAGAAAGAAAAATGAAAACTAAAATAAGATATCACCTTGATTAAATTATCTTTCTAAATACATAGACACACATACATACACATACACACACACATACACACATACATAAATACATACATATGAATGCACCGCAAAGAATATTCACAACTATGTATACTGTTGGTAGGAACACAAATTGATACAACCACTCCGTAGAACAGTTTCAAGGTTCAAACAACTGAAAATAGATCTACTGTTTAATCAAGCTACCCCATTCCTGGGAAGTGAAATAAGTATTCTGAAATGGTATCTGCACACCCATAGTTATTTTGACACAATTCAAATAGCTAAGATGTGGAATCAGCTTAGTTGCCCATCAGTATGTAAATAGACAAAGAATTTATATATATATATATATATATATATATACATATATATATGTATATATATATGTATATATATATACATACATATATATATACATATACATATACATATATATATATATATGCTGAATAATATGTTGATGTCAGGATATTATTCAGCCAAAAAAGACAATACAATCCTGTCATTTACAGCAAAATGGGTAGAAACAGCTGTTTGTTAAGTGAAGTAAGCCGCACAGTAAAAAATAAGTACTACATGTTCTTTCTATATGTGAAAACACAAGAATACAATTAGCTAATATGTAGAACAGTTATTAGTAGAAATTGGGACAGGTATATTTGTGGAAGAAGGGTGGTAAAAGAAAGAGTATCTTTTCTCAGTGCACACGGTACACATGCATGGAAATATTACACAGAACATCATTAATAGGAATAATTTACATATGTTAAAAAGAGGTCAAGATTCACTGGGCTTTGAACTTCCAAGTTTACTTCAGTGTGCCCTCCAGTTTTTCAAGCCTTTGACCTTGGAGAGGTTGTACTATCAGCCCCCTTATTCTCAGACCACTGAAAGTGAACTGAGCCATGCTACTGGGTTGCCAGCTCCCTGCTGTTCTGCTTCTCTGCAGAACTATGATCAATGCAAGTGATTTAATCTGGATGTTCCAGGAAGCTATCAAGAAGAAGTGACTTGTTAGCAGATTTAGAGAAGAAGCAAGAGTTAACAAACAAATGGAATAAAATGGTGAAGAACCTCCTAGGCACACTGAAGAATAGGTAAGGAGCTTTAAATGTATCACAGAGTAGAGTGCATTTGAGAAAAAGTGGACGGTACATTTCATGCCACTATAGCAGAACACTAGATGAATTTTAAATAGCAAAAATTGTTTTTCCAATTCTGGAGATGTAGAAGAGTAAGATCATTTTATTGGTTTATTTAGTCTCTAGTTCCAATATAGCATCTTTTGCTGCATCCATCAGGTAAGAGGAGTAATTAATTTTCATATGGGAGAAGAGTAGAAGAGAACTACTACAAGTCCTTCTAATAGCAGCATGAATCTATTCATAGAGTAGATCCCTCATGATCTAATTGCCTCTGACTTGACCCCATCTCTTACCACTGTTGCATTTAAGACTAAGCTTTTAACACATGAATTCTGGAGACACATTCAACCCACCACAGAAGGCAAGAAGGTAACCGTCGTTGGACCACAATACTAGGAGGGCCTGTGGGAAGAATGGCATAATGTGCAGCTGGGAAGATGGGTAGAGGCTTGAATTCGCAGGCAATGTGGGACATTGAGCATTCAAGGCTTTTATCTTCTAGGTGGGGGAAACCACTGGAGGCTATGGTAAGGGAAATGATCAGATCCAACTCATTTGTGTTAAAGTTCACTTAGGCTGAATTATGCAGCAGAGAGGTGAGCAGTGTGTGTGGGGGGGAGTAGGTGAAGATGTGGCATTGGGGAAACAAAAACTAATTAAGGAATCTACTTCTATGATCCAAACAAAAGAGAAGTCCAGGTTATAGCAGGGTAGGATGTCTTCAGAAAGCACAATCAAGCACTCTGTTTTCAGCTAACATTATAGTTCAAGAAATTGAACAACATTGTTCTTCAAGAGACAAAATGTAAAACTGTAGATATTATTTCTGATCTTTTCTGACACCTTCAACTCCACTGAATTCTAAAAGAAAAATTTGCATCTGGCTCTAGTCCCCCACCCTGCTTTTTTCCTGTTGTCTGCAAGAGTGAGAACTATGCTAAGAAATATCCACACTGGCTTCTGTCTAGAGCAGTTCATTTCTTGCATTATTTCATCATGGCTCACCTTTTCTTTTGAAACAAGGTGTTACATTTGTGCAGAGAAGTCATCCAAAAAGAAAACACCAATGTATCTCATTGGAAAACAGCTCTGTACTTCAGCCACCAGTTTCATATTTCTTCTTTAAAAGGTGTCTTTCAGGGTAACCATCTCAAACGCTGCCAGCCTCTTGCAAGCTTGTCTGTTTCTGAGGTAGATCATAGACTAGCAGCGCCACCTCCTGGCATTTTAAAATTACTGCTTGTCATTCAATCAAGCGCTGAGCCTTTTCCTCCAGAAAAGCCATTGTTAAAAGGCTTTCTCTATGAGTTAAGAGACGTGACTGCAATGGGGAACAAATAAAAGGCTATTTTTATATATAAAGAAGTCTATGGAAATAAAGGCAAAACAAAAAGCCTGAATTTGCTGTTCAAAATGGACCTAAATGTCAGTGGCTCTTACCTGCCCTGTGATCATAAATATTCCATAGGGCTTCTGTGAGTGCCAGACACAGAGCACATGGCCAATATTTTTTCATACAAAATGTATGAGATTTCCTTATAAGAATGTAATTAATAACTGTTTAAAATTATTTATAGTGGGCCTGTCAGATAGCCTAGTAGATGAAAGTGTCTGCTTAGGCAGATATATAGAGTGGGTTCAATCCCCAGCATACTACGCCAGCCCCGCTCCAGGGCAGTGCTGAGATGGTGAATGAGACTGGACATGGTGGCGTGCAACTGTAATCCCAGTGCTTGGTAGACTGGAAACAGGAGAATTACTACAAGTCTAATCTGTGTAGTGAGAAAAGAAAAATATTTGTAGTATTATTAAGTGAAAAAAGAATTCACTAGTATATATTAAGAACTCAAAGAAATTGAGACTGATAATAACAAATTTCTAATTAATCCTAAGAAAAATATCTAAATATGTAAAATGTCATATATGCTAAAGATATTTTAGTATTATGAACAATAAAAGTTGGAAATAGTCCCAATGAGAAAATCCAAAAAGTGAAAAAAATATATGGTTCAATTGACTTACTTTGATACCATGTCTTTATGGTGTCATTTAGTAACCAAATTCATAGCAAATTCTCATTAGGTAAATCTTATCTAATAAATATATCACAGAAAAGCAAGTTGCTTAACAATACATAGTGCATTACATTGTTTACAAAACAACATGCCCACACAAGCATAACATAATTGCACATTTTATAAAGGAATGTATTACACATGCAACTTTCTTTATTTTTTATTTTATTGAACTACAAATGTCAATCAGACAGTTTCAAGACACCTTAACAATACAGATTCGACAAATTAATATGTTGCAAACTGTTTTCATAATGTTTTGGTATTGTACAAGGTGCATACATGATATTATATTTACAGATATTATTTTAGCAGATATCTCTTATCAGTGAATTAAGAGTGTAGCTGCTTACTTATCTTATTTTTTATGCCTGAATTATATCCAAAAATTCAATAATTATTTTTCTAGTGGATGACCGTAGTACTAGAAGCCGACATAATATCCTACTCAACCACCACTAGTGCAGATCTTGCCTCTCATAGGATTATGTAGAAGCTCAGTGTTATCTATCCCAACTGTACTGTCTATACACACACATCATGATTTTTTCTTTCTACAACCCTTCCTTTGTCTACACCTGTTAAAGGTGGCCACTCCATTGACATTCAACTAGCTTAGGTGCTTGAACTCGACACCACAATCCAACACAGTCCAGCATTCTACAACCATAGTGAGTTATTCAAAGAAATTGTCAACCATAGCCATTTACAGCTCAGTGTAATATTATGGCCCCACGATGTATGCTTCATTTTTATACTTTTCTGCTGGATGGTTAAGACACATGCAACTTTCAACAAAAATGCCTGGGAGGATCTGTGTTCAATTTATTTATTTTTCTTTTTTTTTAATTTATTTTTTTATTTTATTGAAGTACAAATATCAATCAGACAGTTTTAAGACACCTGAACAAGACAGATTAGATAAATTAATACATTGCAAACTGTTTTCATCAGTGTACAATTTAAAACAAGAGTTGCTTTTTGATGGGAAGGGGAAGATTTATCTTTGATGGGTAGAGGTCTTCAGTTTGCCCTTTGGGTTGACTCTTTACTCCCTCTACCCTGTCCTGGGCCTAGTCCTGGCCATATCATGTTTATTTTTACTGGTTTCTGAGGATGTTCAGGCAGTGGAGAACACTGGCAGGGAGAGGGCAGAGTAGGGAAAAGGTATTTATTCTCTCTTCATGTTCTTACAGTTCCGGGTCTTCCTGTCATGACATCCTGCACAGTTGATTCCATCTTGGTTTTTGTTCCTTGCTGTCATGTCCTCCTCCACCTCTGGGTTCTGGGTGGTCACAGCATCCGACTATGTTAGCAAAATCCTGTACACATTTGGTACTTTCCTTACATTTGGTGCTTTCTGTCTTGTACTTTTTCTACTCCCTTTAAACAGTGACTCTACTAAATTCTCTTCATGTTGGTCAATTGCTGATTTTTGATGACATTTCTTTTCATAATTAAAAATAAATGAGCCAGGTGTGGTGGCACAGACCTGTAATCCCAGCACTAGGGAGGCTGAGGCAGGAGGATTGTTGTGAGTTCGAGACCAGCCTGAGCTGCAAAGTGGGCTTAAGGCCAGCCTGAACTGCATAGTGAGACCCTGTCTCAAAAAGACAAAAATAAATAAATAAATAAATAAATGAAAGTCAAAGAATAAAAACACAACTGAATTCTGAAAAAAGAATGTCATAATTGTTTCCTAACAAGGACCCAAATCTCCAAGGTGTTATGGCTCAGAGTGTAAAGAAAGAACAGGTGACAAAATGGTGATGCAGTGGAGAATTTGAATGGCAGTTGTTCATGGGGCACAAAAGGCCATCAAACAGCCAGAACCTCAGTATTTACTGATCACATTCACAATGAGGAAAATTGTAAGGAGATTATTGGATACACTAAATAAGTGGCTGGATAGGCAAGATTTGTAAAAGAAGGAAGAAAACATTCTTGCAAAAATAACAGAACAGCTAGATTAAGGTTGTGGCTAAGAAGTAAGCTGTTTTGTAGTCAATTCTGGGAAGAAATTTTCTCTAAATTCACACAGGCATCGGCAGAAATATTATCTCATATCTTAGACCTGTAGTCTCGTGGCGCACTTATCTGGACTCCACTATGGCCAGTTGTGAGGAGCAGTGCTAGCCCAACACACCATCTGCTTGCTCCCATGAGGACACACACACAGCCTCAGCCAGACTCACTATTGAAGCCAAAAGTCAATTTAGAGAAGTCTCTCCACAGCCTTCACTGCTCACAAAAATATCATCACATTTGGGTCTGAGAAAGCGAGATGCGGTGGTCCTCCATACACTTCTCACCTCCACTGGCAATGGATTTTCTGTTCAGGACTTCACCGTTATCCTTAGGAGACAAAGTGCCTAGACTCCACTGAATACGTGAAGCTGAAGATAATGTCACATGAAAACCTATTTTTTTTTTTGTAATGTGCCCTGCAATGTTGCCCCAGTGATTGTTATTCTGTTATTCTGCAGTCTTATAGCGGCACGTTCTTTGCAACAATCCTCCTGCCCTTTGGGGCCACTAAGTAAACAAAGGTTGAGTCTGATAACTAGTGTGGCTGCTTAGAGATTAACAATCAGGTAGCATCATATACAAGGAGGGTACACTGGATGAAGTGGTGAAGCTCGTCCTGGGTGAAACAGAACAGGCTCGTAGGAGATGTCACCTTGTTACTCATAACAGTATGCAACATAACACTTTTGAGTTCTAGATGGTTCTATTTAATATTGCCAGCCAGCAGTTGATCATGGGTAAGTGAAACTGTAGAAAATTATGAATAAGGGGAACTCTTGTATTACTTATGGCACTGCACTTCTTTGCAGGTATAAACTTTCTCTACAACAAATGTTATCTATAGTTTGTTTAGTAATTTAATAATTAAAAGTCTAAAATAAACAAAATAAGTAAACAAAAAAGTTAGTCTAAGTTGAATGTTTCTAAATTGATGAACTCTGTTTTAGGATACTAGGGCAAATAGGAATAGTTCTTTTTGGTTTAGCAATGAACATATGTTTCTTGTGATATATGAACCAAAGCCACCAGTAATGTTACTGACTTGATAAACTAAGTCCTGCGTGTGTCTTCCTTGTGAACCAATTCTAGAGGTATCACTGCTATATGCCTTATAGTGACAGGGACAATCTTCCATGATACACATAACCCCACAAAGATAGAATGAGGACCCTTGTCATGGGAGATGCCAGAGACCAGTTCTCATGGACAAAGAATCCCAGAGGGTGGCAAGATAAATAAAATCACACCATTAAATCCTTTAACTAAGACAGTTTTAAGGAACTTGCAAACAGACTGTCAAAGCATCAGAACTGAAAAAAAATCTTTATTGGCCTACCTTGGATGAACACACTCATAACCCATTGGTACCATTTCATTTCTTCACTCATTCATATGACTTGACAACACAAGCACATGTCTATCAGACAAAATACAGTAACTTCCATGGGCAGTATTAAGAAGAATGGAAGCAAGATGAAGCAAGGACTGCTCCTTTCTACCAGGAGTGGGTACTATTGAGTTACAGAGTCACTAGTGCAATAGGCCACAGAGCCAAGAGAAAAGACTACCACTGAAAGAAGGGCTCAGTATAGAGTTAAATAGTCCCTCCTCAAAGAAGCATTGTCACTTGGTGAGCTGCACTGAGCCACATGCGAGGGTAAAAACAATGTCCACTGCCCAAACACCATCAAGGGAGACTCTATGAGCCATTCTGAGCCACAAAGCAAGAGAGACATGCCCTCCACCCCTCTGCAATCACAGGAGCCTCCAGCTGGGGGAACATCCCCTTACACCAGAGAATAGCAGCTAGCACAGGAAGCTCTAGAGACATGACATCCAGGAACCCAGGGTAAATTCACTTGCACAAAGGGAAATACTTTGCATTCAAATTTCTAATTTATGATTGGTTCTGTGATATAACTATAGGCTTTGCTCCTATGGTCTGAAGTACAAAATTAATAGTGAGCACAGATTTTCAATGTGTAAATTGTGCTTGATGCCATAATTATTGTTAATAGTGCTACTGTAGTTAGCATGTCATATCTTTTGTAATCAATTGTTTTCCCTTCTGCAAAAATGTTGGTAATCTCTGGGATAATAACATCACCACATGGGTACACCAAGAGCCAAACAGAAACCAACATTCCACTCATAATTAATTGGAAAGTTAGAATCTTGGGTCACACAAAACGCAAGAATTTTTTACATATATATCTATAAAAATGTACTTTGCCTACTAGAAAAATTCACAATGGTTATTACAAAAAATAAAACAAGAAAATTTAGAGATACAGATATCAAGATATAAAAGCAAAATGTGACCTTGGACTTGCAGCCCTCGCAGAACAAGTCTAAAAGACACCAACATAAAACAATTTGGAAATCACACACTTGAAATTTCTGAAATGGTAACAACTGAAGTAAAGAAACAACTCCAGATAGCAATAGAGACAATTAGATCAGAAGTAATCTCTGAGGTTCAAAAAAAAAAAAAAAAAGGCAATCATAATGAAATAATTGCTCAGCATCTATAAGAGACATAGATAAAAAAAAATAGAGAAGCATACCAAAATGATGGATGCCTTGAGTGAACAATATATGAAACAATTAAAATATATGAAACAGATTCAAATAGATATCCAGGAAATTAAAAGTTACACAGAAAGGTGGTAAAACTGCTTGAATGCAGCTGAAGATAAGACGTTCAGACTTTGAAGACAGGAGTGCAGCTAGGGGTCACAAAAGGAAAGATCCTTTAAAAGTAACAAGGAAAAAGGAAGAAAACATTCAACAGATGCAAAATGATGGAAAGAAAAACAACAGACGACTCTTAGGTATCAATAAAAGAGCTAGAGTCAACATAAATGACATATAAATACTTTACATATGTGTAAATATTATCCGGTTTCCCCAACGTAACAATATGAAAGGATAAAGAGTTCCCTGCACCGCTGGTAGGAGTTCCTTGCACCACAGGAAAGACCCCTCCAGACCAAAACTCAGTCACCCACATGAGTAAGACTTTCTACTGAGCCCTCAGGACTCCTGCAACCCTCCAACCCACCAACACCAAGCCTGTGGAGTAAGTGAGGATTTCTGAGACTCTCCTGGGATTCCTGATCCAGCACAGCCCAACCGGGCAAGTGTGTGGGAGAGCTTCCAGCTTCCCTGCATTGCTAGCAGGCTCTCTCCAGAGCAAAACACAGGCACCAGCGTGAGTAAGACTCTCTACTATGCCCCTGGACCCACGCAACCCTCTGGAGCCTTCAGTGAGGGAGTGAGAACTTCTGAGACTCTCTTGGGACCCCAGATCCAGCCAAGCCCAGCCAGGAGAATGTGTGGAAGAGCTTCCAGATTCCGTGTGTTCCCTGGGCAAAGGGCACAACAGAGGGGCACCACAGGCTCACTGTTGTGCCAGAGGGGCACAGCAGGCTTACTTCAAAGGGCTGCAGCAGTAAGGAGCTGAACAACAGCTAGACCCAGGAATAACTGCATAAACTAAAACTTAATAGAGCTGCACCTGAATCTCAGTAGGTGCTAATGTTATAACTGCACCAAAGCCCTATAACAAAGGTCAGAGATCTGTGCTATATGAAATGACAAAGACAAGGAGCAAAATGCAATCTCAGGCCTCGAGCCCACCCATGATAAGTGCAGAAGACACTCCTGAAATGAATGAGTTAACAGAATCAGTGGTAAAGAAGCAACAGCAGAAAGCTATAGAGGAACTCAGACCAGAATTCAATGAGATAAAGAGGAACTTAATCATGACTCTACAAAATTGTTTGAGTGAAAGTGAAAGAAGAGTTTCAGATCACGAAGACACTGGTGAACCTAGTCAAAAGGTAGCAAAGGATCTCTTAAAAACAACTAGGATGCAGGAAAAAATAATCCATCACCTGCAAGATGGTGACAAGATGAACATTTTGAGATTAATAGGCATCAGTGAGAAAGAAGGAGTCAATACAAATGATATAGAAAGAATATGGACAGAAGTAATAGCAGAAAACTTCCCAAATATGAGGAAATGATCTGACATTCAGGGAACCGCAGCATACAGAATGCCAAATAACTTCAACCCAATTAAAGGAACACTGAGACATATAATAGTCAAGATCCAAGAATTCCAGCACAAGAATAATACACTGAAAGGTTCTAGAGAAAAGAAGCAGATCACACTCAACGGAAAACCCATCAGAATTATGGCCGACTTCTCTTCACAAACCATGAAGGCAAGAAGAGCATGGAGAACAGTACTGCAAGTCTTCTATGAAAACGAATTCCGCCCAGACTATTATACCCTGCAAAACTCTCTTTCAAGCTTGAAGGAGTAGTGAAATACTTCTACGATAAAGAACAACTAAAGATTTTCATGATGACAAAGCCAAAACTACACAGACTACTAAAATATAATGGGAACTCCATGAATGACAAGAGAAGGAACCCACTAAATAGGGCAAACAATTAAATACAGGACAAAAAGGAGTAAACAACGGCAGGTAAATATTATGACAAACATAAGTCAACACAGTTCAATTATAACCACCAATGTAAATAGACTCAGTTCATTGATTAAGAGAAATAGACTGGCACAGTGGATTAGGAAACAAAATCCAACAATATGTTGTTTACAGGAATCACACTTAACTCAAAAACATTCATAGCCTTAAAGTCAAAAGATGGAAAACAATACTAGATGTCCCAGCGCCTCAGAAAAAAGCAAGGATAGCAATCTTGTTCTCAGACAGTCTCAACTTCAAACCAAGAATGATCAAATGAAATAAAGAAGAACACTATATAATTGTTAGGGAAAAAAAATCCAGAGGAAGAATAAATATCTACACACCAAACATAGGAGCATCCAACTATATAAGACAAATCCTAATGGACATGAAAAATCCAATATCCAAGACCAAAATCTTAACAGGAGAATTAACACCCCCTTATCTCAAGAAGATATGTCAACCAAACAAAAAATTAGCAAAGAATTAGAAGAACTGAAACAGAGCTTGGAACAAATGGACTTGGTGGACATATACAGAGTGTTCCACCTAACCACAGCTGAATCCACACGTTTTTTTCAACTGCACATAGGACATTTCTAAAATGGACAACATACACCTCCATAGATCATGCTAAGTATATGCAAGAAGACAGAAATTATCCCATACATATCATCTGACCATAGTGCAATGAAATTGGAAATTAAGGGAAAAAATACAGGAAAATACACTAAATACACGGAAATTAACCAAAATTCTACTCAGTGATCAATGGGTCACAGATGAAATTAAACAAGAAATTCAACAATATCTGTAATTCAGTAAGAATTCCACCAGAAATCATTGGAATTTGAGATGCCATAAAAGAAGTTCTCAGAGGGATATTCATAGTTATGGAACTAGGGAAAAAAGAACAAGAACAAATAAATACCTAATGATACACATCCAAGATCTAGAAAAGGAAGAGAAAACCAAATTCTGAGCCCCAAAATGGGAAAGAATCATAAAGATTAGAACAGAAATTAATTCAACTGAGATGAAGAAAACAGTTCAAAGAATCAATGAAACAAAAAGCTGGTTCTTTGTAAGACTAAATAAAATCAATAAGCCCCTAGCTAACCGCATCAGAAAGAGGATAGAAAAAATTCAAATGCAAGCAATAAGGAATGAAAAGGGTGAAATCACTACACACCCAGTGAAACTTAAGAACATTTCAATGGCTAATTCAAGAAATGTTATGCTCACAGAACAGAAGACACAGAAGAAATGGACAGATTCCTCAAAAGCTACAAATTACCAAAACTGAATCAAGAAGATAGAACAACTCTCAATAAGCCAATAACAGCCAAAGAAATATGAAACGTAATAAAAAGCCTACCGACAAAGAAAAGTCCAGGTACTGATGGATTCACAGTTGAATTCTACAAGAAATTTATAGAAGATATAATCTCTACACTCCTCAAACTCTTCAATGAAATTTAAAAGGAAGTAGACTTCTCAAAACCATTTCTGGAGGCAAGTATTATACTGATTCCAAAACCAGAGAAAGACAAAACTAAAAAAGAGAACTACAGGCCAATCTCCCTCATGAACATAGATGCAAAAATCATCAATTAGATCTTAGCAAACAGAATACAGCAAATCATGAAGAAGATCATACAACATGACCAATGTAGGATTCATCCCAGGAATGCAAAGATGGTTCATTGTTGAAGATCTATAAATGTAATACACTATACTGATAGAGTGAAATCTAAAAATCACATAATCTTCTCAATTGATGGAGAAAAAGCTTTTGACAAAGTCCAACACTCATTCATGTTCAAACTCCTAGAGAAAATTGGAATATAAGGCTTCTACTTCAATTTGATAAAAGCCATGTCTGACAACCCAAAAGCTAATATAATTCTAAATGGGGAAAATCTGAAATGTTTTACTCTCAGACCTGGTACAACAAGGATGACCTCTATCACCCCTCCTATTCAATATAGTTCTGGAATCATTAGCTACACCCATTAGGCAAAAGGGAGAAATAAAAGGAATAAGAATAAGTAAAGAAGAAGTGAAATCATCAATATTTGCTGATGACATGATACTTTACTTGGAAGACTCAAAAAAACTCCACCAAGAAGCTACCAGAATTGATACATAAATTCAGTAGCATAGCAGGATACAAAATCAATACTCAAAAATCAATAGCATTCCTCTACACAGATAACAAACACATTGAGAGGGAAATTAGTAAAACAATACCCTTTAAAATAGCACTGAGGAAAATGAAATACTTTGGAATAAATTTAACCAAAGAAATAAAAGATCTTTTCACAGAAAACTACAGAACTCTAAGAAAAGAGATTGTAAGGATTTCAGAAAATGGAAAGATACTCTTTGCTCTTGGGTGTGAAGAACCAACATCGTGAAAATGATCATACTCTCAAAACTTTTGTACAGATTTAATGCAATACCTATCAAACTGCCACCAACATCCCTCACAGACCTAGAGAAATCATTCCTAAAATTTATTTGGAACCAGAAAAGTCCTAGATTCAATCCTGGCCAACAAAGACAAGGTAGGAGGCATTACAATAAATGACTTGAGGCCCAGCCCACGAGACTGGCCTGAGACAGTGGACTGTCTCTGCCATCTTCCTCAATCCCACCCCACCCGCCCAGCCCCAGAGTACAGCCTGAGACAGCTCAGCCGACTCCAGCAGCCTCCTCAATCCTGCCCACACCAAGCCAGCCCAAGAGACCGGCCTGAGACAGCAGCTGACTCTGACAGCCTCCTAGATCCTGCCCCAAGCTCTCCCAGTGAATGGGAATCTTCATGACTCACTAGGCTTCCCAGATCGTGAGTGTGTGGTGAGTCCGAAGGAGAGCCTTTGGCTTCTTCCCACGCGTGCTACCTGGATCCCTGCCCCCAAGCCCTCCAAGACAGTGACCTGCCTGAAACCTCAGGACCCACTCACCAGCACCTCCCCGGATCCCCTGCCCTAAAGCCCCCTGAGCGAGAGGGAATTTCCCCGACTCCCTGGGCATCAAAGTTCAACGAGTGTAGAACTCCAGGCCTGCTGTGCCAGAGAGACATTTCCCAGCGATTCCCCCTGTCCTCCCACCCCCCACGGCCCCAGATCCAGCACAGCTCAGCCAGTGAGAGCTCCAGGCCCACTGAGCCAGAGAAGCATTTCCCAGGGATCGCCGGTCCCACCCTATTGCCCCAGACCCAGTGCAGTTCAGCCTGGAATGAGAACTCCAAGGCTGCCACACCAGAGGGACATTTCTCAGCAATCCCTGGTCCCAGTCCATGGCCCAAAACCGAGCGCAGCCTAGCCTGTGATTGAGGGCTCCAGGCCCTCACTCTGGGAAAGGTCAGAGTTTGAGATTATCCAGGTATGCCTGTCCTGAATCTAGCTCTTGTGTTCAGTTCCTTTCTGAAGGAAAGGCTTCCACCTTTCCCAGACTTCTCGGGTTCCAGCCTGTAGATCCGGACCCAGCACAGGCTGGCTGACCCAGTGCAGGCTACCTGGTGAATAAGAACATCTACTATCCTTTTGGGAGACCAGCAGACCCACCAAAGCCCAGGCCTGCCCACCTAAAGAGTGACCTGCCTGACACAGGAGGGCTGACCCCAGCAATATTCTGGATCCTAGCCCTAAAGCTAGCCAAAACAGTGGGAATTTTCATTACTGACTCTGCATCCCAGTTCAGTTCATGTTCGCCTGACCAGGGAATGAACAGAGGGGAACCACAGGAGCTTCAGCAAAAAGTAACTGAACACAACAGCTAGATCCAGGACAGGCATACTTGGATAATCTCAAACTCTAATAGACTGGCACCTGAATCTCATAACACACTAAGGTTATAGCTGTACCAAAGATCTACACCAAAGGTCAAAGGTCAGTGCTATACAAAATAACAAGGACAAGGAGAAAAATGCAATCCCAGACCTCAAGTCCACAAGTAAGGGCAGAGGACACTAGCTCAGCTGAAATGAGCGAATTAACAGATACAGCAGCAAAGGAACAACAGCAAAAAGCTATAGACGAAATCAGATGAAAAGTAATTCCTCAAATTAAAAAAGAAATATCTGAATACATAGTATCTGAAATAAAGAATCATTTCCAGAAACATTGGGTGGAAAAACAATGCTCACCCTGAACGAGTGCAGAGAACACTATTCCAGCTGAAATGTATGGATTAACAGCATCTCAAGTAAAAAACAACAGCAGACAGGTCATGTGGAACTCAAAGCAGAAATAATTTCTCAAATCAAAAAGAATTACTTGAAAAAATAAAGAATTATTTGAAATCATAGCATCTGAAATACAGAAGCAACTGCAGAAATATACAGAGGAAATGCAACCTGGAAAAAACACTGCAAAAAAAGAATTAATAACTACCTCTAAATAAGATGTGGACGAAGAATTGAGGAGATGAGAAATATGATGGATTCCTTGATGAGCAATATAGAAAAGAAATAGAATGCACGGAACAGAGTCAAAGAGATATAGAACAACTAAAAATATCAATCACAAGTCTTCCAAACTGTTTGAGTGAAAGCGAAGACAGAGTTTCAGATCTTGAAGACACTGGTGCAGCTAGTGAAAAGGTGAGAAAAGTATCTCTTAAAAACAATGAGAATGCAGAAAAAAATAATCTATCACTGGCAAGAAGACGCCAGAATGAACAATGTGAGAATAATTGGTATCAACGAGAATGAAAGAGTCAATACAAATGACATAAAAAGAATCTGGGAGAAGTAATCACAGAAAATTTCCCAAATATGAGGAAACAATCCAACTTTCATGTCACCAAAGCATACAGAGCACCAAATAACTTCAACCCAAGTAGAAACACACTGAGACATATAATAATTAACACCCCAGAAATCCAACACAAGAATAATATACTGAAAGCTGCCAGAGAGAACAAGCAGATCACATTCAAAGGAAAACCCATCAGAATTACAGCTGACTTCTCTACACAAACCATGAAGGCAATGAGAGCATGGAGCAGAGTTCTTCAAGTCCTACATGAAAACAAATGCCAGCCCAGACTATTATACCCTGCAAAACTCTCTTTCAAGTTTGATGGAGAAGTGAAATACTTCCACAACAAAGAACAACTAAAGAATTTCATGATGACAAAGCCATCCCTTCACAGGCTGCTGAAAGATGTTCTAGAGAGAGGCCACAATGACCAGAAGTCCATGAATGAGAATGGAAGGAATGCACTACACATGACAGACAATTGAAAATGGGATACAAAGGAGTAAACAACACCAGGTAAATATCGTGACAAACATAAGTCAACACATGTTAATTATAACCATAAATGTAAATGGACTCAATTCACCAACTAAGAGAAATAGACAGGCACAGTGGTTCAGGAAACAAAAATCCAACAATATGCTGTATACAAGAAACACACTTAACTCAAAAGGACATACATAGGCTCAAAGTCAAAGAATGGAAAACAATACTACTACTACATACCCTAGCACCTCAGAAAAAAGAAGGAGTAGCAATTCTGTTCTCAGACAATCTTAACTTCAAACCAAGAATGATTAAATGACACAAAGAAGGCCACTATATGTTGGTCAGGGGAAAAATTCATGAGCAAGAGGTAACACTCATCAATATCTAGGCACAAAACACAGGAGCACCCAACTATGTAAGACAAATCTTAATGGACACGAAAAACCTAATAACTAAGAACAGAATCTTAACAGGAGACCTTAACAATCCCTTATATCAAAAAGATAGATCAACCAGAACAAAAAATTAGCAAGGAAGTAGCAGAACTGAACCAGAGCTTGGAACAAATGGACCTGGTGGACATATACAGAGTGTTCCACCCAACCACAGCTTAATCCACATTTTTTTCAGCTGCACACGAGTCATTTTCCAAAATAGACCACATACTAATCCAGAGGTCATGTGTAAGTATATGCAAGAAAACAGAAATTATCCCATGCATATTATTTGACCACAGTGCAGAAAAACTGGAACTAAATGACAAAAGAAACCAGAAAAACCCACTAAATTCATGGAAACTAAACAACACCCTACTCAGCAATCAATGAGTTCAGAAGAAATTCAACAATATCTACAATTCAATGAAAATTCAAGTACAACTTACCGGAATTTATGGGATGCAATGCAAGCAGTTCTTAGAGGAAAAATCACACCTATGAACTCACACATTAGGAAAACAGAACGGGAACAAATTTGCACCCTAATATTGCTACTCCAACAATTAGAAAAAGAAGAGCAAGTGAAACCCAGAGTGCAAAGATGGGAAGAAATCATAAAGACTAGATCAGAAATTAATTCAATTGAGATGAAAATAACAGTTCAAAGAATCCACAAATCAAAAGTTGGTTCTTTGAAAGACTAAATAAAGTTGATAGGCCTCTAGCCAGCCTCATCAAAAAGATGTAAAAGAAAATTCAAGTACACGCAATAAGGAATGAAAAGGGTGAAATCACCACAGACCCAGTGGAAATTCAGAAGATTATCAATAGTTACTTCGAGAATCTTTATGCTCACAGAATAGAAGACACAGAGAAAATGGACAGATTTCTCGAAAGGTACAAATTACCACAACTAACCCAAGAAGATATAACAACTCTCAATAAGCCAATAACAGCCAACGAAATATGAAACATAATAAAAAAGCCTACCGACAAAGAAAAGTCCAGGTACTGATGGATTCACAGATGAATTCTACAAGAAATTTATACAACATATAATCCCTATACTCCACAAACTCTTCAATGAAATTGAAAAGGAAGCAGTCCTCCCAAAATCATTTCTGGAAGCAAGTGTAATGCTGATTCCAAAACCAGGGAAAAGCACAACAAAAAAGGAGAACTACAGGCCAGTCTTCTTCATGAACATAGATGCAAAAATATGCAAGAAAATCCTGGAAAATAAAATACAGCAAATTATCAAGACAATCATACACCAAGACCAGGTAGGATTGATCCCAGGGATGCAAGGATGATTCATTATTTGAAAATCTATAAATGTAATACACTATATTAATAGACTGAAATTTTAAAAAACACATGATGCTGTGAATTAATACAAGAAAGCTTTTGACAAAGTCCAACACTCATTCATATTCAAGGTCCTACAGAAAATTGGAATAGATTGATTCTACCTTAACTTGATAAAAGCCATCTATAACAACCCAAAAGCTAATATAATCCTAAATGGGGAAAAAGAGAAATCTTTTACTCTTACATCAGGTATAAAAAAAGGATGTCCTCTATCACCCTTCCTATTCAATATAGTCTAGGAACCATTAGCAACAGCTATTAGAAAAGGGGGAGAAATTAAGTGATTTAGAATAGGTAAAGAAGAAGTTAAATTATCACTATTTGCAGACGACATGATACTTTACTTGGAAGACCCCAAAAATTCCACCAAGAAACTACTAGAACTGATACAAAAATTCAGTAGCATAGCAGGATACAAAATCAATACTCAAAAGTAAATAGCTTTCCTCTACACAGATAACAAGCACACTGAAAGGGAAACAATAGAAACAATATCTTTTACAGTAGAAAATGAAATACTTTGGGATTGACTTAACCAAGGAAGTCAAAGATCTTTTTCATAGAAAATTACAACACCCTAAGAAAAGAGATTATAGAGGATTTCAGAAAATGGAAAGATATTCCATGTTTCTAGATAGGAAGAACCAACATCGTGAAGATGGCCATACTCCCAAAACTGCTGTACAGATTTAATGCAATCCCTATCAAACTGCCACCACCATATATCCCAGACCTAGAGAAATCATTCCTAAAATTTATTTGGAACCACAAACGACCTAGAATAGCAAAGGCAATCTTGGCCAATAAAGACAAGGCAGGAGGCATCACATTTCCTGACTTGAAATTATACTACAAAGCAGCTGTGATAAAATCAACATGGTATTGGCAATGACAAAGTCCTGAGGATCAATGGAATAGATTAAAAGACACAGAGGCATCTATGAACACACTCAGCCATCTGATCTTTGAAAAGGGGCCAAACAAGCTTACTGGAAGAAAGATAGCCTCTTTAACAAATGGTGCTGGAAAAAGTGGCTTTCTACATGCTGAAAACTAAAACTTGACCCAGGTCTATCACCATGCACTAAGTTAAAGTCAAAATGGATTAAAGATCTAAACATTAAAACAGAAACACTAAATCTCCTAGAAGAGAAAGTAGGAGTAACTCTTGAAGGCTTAGACATAGTTAAAGAGTTCATGAACAAACATATTCATACAGGAAGCACTTGAAAGAATCAACAATTGGGATCAACTTTTCTTGAGGAGCTTCTGCATGTATAAAGAAATTGTCAACAGGGTGAAAAGACAACCCATGAATTTTGAAAAACTCCTAACTAAAAAGAAATCAGACAAAAGTCTGCTGTCTAATATATATAAAGAACTAAGATATGATAGGGCCCTCAAATTTAAAGACCCAACTCAGAAATGGGCATCTGAGATGAATACACACTTCTCAGAGGACAAAATTAAAGAAGCGAAGAAATATATGAAAAAAATGCTCCACATCGCTAGTCATCCATGAAATGCAAATGAAAACAACACTGAGATACCATCTCACTCCAGAAAGAATGGCTATCATAAGGAAATCACCCAATAACAGATGTTGGAGAGGTTGTGGAGAAAAGGGAACACTTCTCCACTGCTGGTGGGAATGTAGACTGGTACAACCATTGTGGAGGTCATTGTGGAGACTCAAAAGAGTAGGACTAGAAATCCCATTGAAGCCAGCTATCCTCCTACTGGGAATTTTCCCAGAGGAACTGAAAACATTGTATCATAGTTATATATGTGTATCTATGTTTATAGCAGCAGAATTTGTGATAGCAAAATCTTGGAAACAACCAAGATGTCCATCACATGAACAATGGTTGAAAAAGATGTAATGGAGTATTACTCAGCTATTAAGAGTGATGATCTTGAAGCATTTATATTGAAGTCGATGCCACTTGAACATATACTCATAAGTGAAATAAACCAGACACACCTGTGTAAATATCCTATAGTCTGCTAGTATAAGAAGCGAAAAGAAGAAATACAAATGGAATTGTACAACAACTAAAAACAATTGAGTCAGATAAGGCAAAGCGAATTGCATATGCTGGAGGGTACTAACCAGCTTTTCTTCTGGATGGTTAACAACCTAAGTTCACAGATCAGAACTGGAGAAATAGAAGAGCTACAAGGCCAGCGAACAGTTTGGCCCTAGCCTTTCAAGGTCAGCGAAGACTCAGGACATAGGAGAACCTGTAGTGCAACATCATGAAACTCAGTTGAGCTCCAAATTTTCAGAACAAGGAGATTATGGAGCCACAGAGGAAAGAGATCAAATTTCTATAGTGTGCCTGAGGAGAGTGACTCAGAGAGAAAGCTTTCTCTCAGGCTCTCACAGAGAGCAAACTGGTCAAGCATTACCTGTCAATCATCCTCATGGATGACACAGGCAAAGGATCTACAGAATAAGGAACAGGACTGCAAGATAAACCCTGAGGGGACTTCACTGGCATCATCAGAAACAAAAACTACATGTTTTGATGTATGTCTTGCTCTATCTCAGTCTTAACCATCCGCAGAAAAGTATAAAAATTAGGTATACAATCGGGGCCATAATAAGCGAAGCTGTAAATGGCTATGGTCGACAACTTCTTCGGATAACTCACTATTGTTGTGGAATGCTGCACTGTGTTGGATTGTGTTGTCGAGTTCAGGCACCTAAATTATTTGAATGACAATGGAGTGCCCATCTTTGACAGGTGTAAACAAAGGAAGAGGTATAGAAAGGAAGAATTATGATGTGTGTATGGACAGTACAGTTGGGATAGATAATGCTGTGCTTCTACATAATTATATGAGAGGCAGGATTTGCCTTAATGGTGGTTGGAGAGGATATTATGTTGGCTTCTAATACTATGGACAACCACTAGGAAAATAATAAGGTAGAAAGTATTAATAATTCTATCTTTGATATAATTCAGATATAAAAAATAAGATACAGCAATAGCTACACTTTCTTTATTTACTGGTATGTCACATCTGCTATAATAATGTCTGTAAGTATAATATCATGTATGCACCTTGTACGATACCAAAACATTATGAAAACAGTTTGCATTGTATTAATTTATCGAATCCATCTTGTCAAGGTGTCTTAAAACTGTCTCATTGATATTTTACTTCAATAAAATTTAAAAAAAGTAAATAAATGACTTGACATTTTATTGCAAAGCTACTGTGATAGAATCAACATGGTATTGGCAACAAAATACACGTGAGGATCAATGGAATACATGAGAAGATGCAGAGGCCTTTATGAACACACTCAGAGACCTAATGTTCAACAAAGGGGACATGTTACTGGAAGTTACATATCCTCTTTAACAAATGTTGCTAGAAAAACTGGCTTTTCATATGCTGAAAAGTAAAACTTGACCCATCTCTATCTCCATGCACTAAGCTAAAGTCAAAATGGATTAAAGATCTGAACTTTAAAACAGAAACACTAAATCTCCTGGAAGAGAAAGTAGAAAGAACTCTTGAAGATGTAAGAGAGGCAAAGTGTTTATGAATAAACATGTAATCACACAGGAAACACTTGAAAAAAATAAAAACTGGGACCAACACTTACTGAGAAGTTTTTGCACATCAAAAGAAATTACCTGTTGGTAAGTGAAAAGACAACCCATAAATTATCAAAAAATCTTAACTAATAAGCACTCAAACAATGGTTTGCTCTCTAGAATTTATAAAGAACTAAAAAACATTAGGGTGCTTAAATTTAAAGATCCAGTTCAGAAATGGGCATCTGAGATGAATACACACGTCTCAGAGGACGAAATTAAGGAAGCAAATACATATATGAAAAAAATGCTCCACCTCACTAGCCATCAGTGAAATGCAAATTAAAACAATACTGAGATACCATCTCATCCCAGAAAGAATGGCTATCATAAAAAAATAAACCAACAACAAATGCTGGAGAGGCTGAAAAAGGAACCCTTCTCCACTGCTGGTGGGAATGTAGACTGGTGCCACCATTGTGCAGATCAGTGTGAAGACTCCTCACAAAACTAGTCCTGGAAATCCCATTCAAGCCAGCTATCCCCCTACTGAGAATTTTCCCAGAGAATTTGAAAACATAAAATAGTGATATATTTGTACCTATGTTTATAACTGTACAATTTGTGATAGTTAAATCTTGGAAACAATCAAGATGCTTGTCACACGAGGAATGGTAGAAAAACATGTGGTATTTTTACACAATGGAGTATTACTCAACTGTAAATATTGATACACTTGAAGCCTTCATATTAAAGTGAATGCCACTTGAAGGTATACTTATCAGTGAAGTAAACTAGACCCACATCTATAAATATTGCATAGTCTCTGTGCTATACGTACTCAAAGAAGAATTGCAAATAGAAAGGTATAACACAATTATAAGGAAAGCAAGAAGTTGAGGATTGGGCAATGAGGAGAGAGCAAGGAAAAAAGCTGAGAAACATGACAGGGCAAAACCATGCATTTGTATGCACATTATAGGCAAGGCAATGAACCGGAGAAATATCAACAGTTTTGTGAAAGTAGCAGTTAAATGGTAGAATTCTCAGCCTGACTATCTTTATATGCTCGTACCTGTGAACCATGCAACTACACTGAAGAGAGCAATGTGTAATAGAAGGGTCACTGTTGGAATGCCTGTCATTGTGGTCTGCTGACCACATACTTTCTGTCATGACATACCAACTGTCTCACAACTAAAAGTCTTTTATTTTATTTTGTATTTTATTTTTTATAGGTAATAAGTGAAAATAAAAAGACAAAAGAAAAAAAAATGTTACAGGATTGTCCTGCTACAATGCTGAATATGGTTAGATTTCTTTATTTCTGTGTAAAAATATGTGTATATCTCTATTTTTAAAATCTTTTTCCACTCATATTCTGTAAGGACATAAAGTTCAATACATCAATAACAGGTGGAAAATACCTGTTCCACATTATGCCTAAGATGTTTGATATTTATACAGATTGTTAGAGTAAACTAAACTGCATATATTGCAGGGTAATAATCAGCTTCTCTTCTGGAAACCTAAGTTTTCAGATCAAAAATTTGAAAAAAAGAAAGGGCTGCAAGGTCAGCCAACATTTTGGCCCTAGTCCTTCAAGGTCAGTGAAGACTCAGGACATAGGTGAACCTGTACTGTAACATCATATAACTCAGTTGTGCCCCAAATTTCTGATCAAAAAGATTATGGAGCCACAGAGGAATGAGATCAGTGACCTATAGTGTGCCTAAGGAGAGTCACATGGAGAGAAAACTTTCAGCCTTTCACAGAGAGCAAATTGGTCAAGCAATGGCTGTGACTCATCCACAGAGCTGACACTGACAAAGGATCTACAGGGTGAGGTACAGGGTGACAGGATAAACTCTGAGGAGACTTGACTGACCTCATGAGATACAAAAGTTACATTTTTTGTTAAATAGGTCTTGCTTTTCCTTGGTTTTAACCACCCAGCAGAAAAGTATAAAAATGAGGTATGTATTATAAAGCCATATTAATATGCTGAGGTGTAAAAGGCTCTAGTGAACAACTTCTGTGGATAACCCACTACTATTGTGGACTGCTGGACTGTGTTGAAGTTTTTTTCTGAGTTTAACAACCTATAATAAGTAAATGCCAATAGAATACCCATCTCTGACAGGACTCAACAAAAAAAGGGTATACAATAGAAAGACCATTTTATATTTGTATACACAGAATGGTTAGGATAGATATGCAGCTACTTTTGCATAATTCTATGAGAAGAAAGATTAGTAGTAATATTGTTTTAGACATGAGACCCTGTTTGCTTCTTGTATTATGGATAACCACTAGGAAGATGACAATGTAAAAGTATTAGTTATTGAAATTGTCCTATTAATCAGCTTTGAAATTGTCTCATTCACATTTGTCTCTCAATAAAATTAAATTAAATTAAAAAAATAAATATTCTACAAAAGATAAAAAGAATAAAGAAAATCTGAAAAGTATGATAGATTTAATGAAATGGAAAGAAACTCAATATATGGAATAAATAACAGAGAGAAAGGAGAAAATACAGGAATAAAAGGAAAGGGAAATCATGCACGTGTATATGCAGGATACCTGAGATGATTGTATTACTAATTTTCATGTTTTTAGAAAAACAGCAGTTTGTTTAAAATGTCACTTTAAGTCTATGTGCTAATATCTTCAATCTGAGCAACTACATCAAAGACAGCAACATGTAATACAAAAACTACAGCTGAATACCTTTCATCTTGTTCTTCTAAATGTGTACCATTCCTACTGTCTTAGCAGTTATTATTATACTTTGTAAAATACATTAGGAATTAAGAAAGTGAAAAGGGCAAGAAAAAATATTAAGGTTTATTGAAGACAAGCATTAATGTTCAATTATTTGTCCAGTCTTACAGATCTAAATCTGTTAATCTGAGTAACAAACTTAAACATAAAAATACATAATGTAATAACCATTGTTAATTTGCTATTTTTGTTTTGAAAATATGCTCCACATGTATTGTATGTTACGCTGCTCCTGTCTTTGTTTTCACTATTTATTTTTTACTCTTTAAAATAAAATGAAATATCTTTTTAAAATTACTATTTACAGTAGTAATAGCAGAAAAATCCCAAACAGGGAGAAAGAATCTTACCAGATTCTCTGAAATCTGGAGTTTATTATTCTGAATAATAAACTCCAATTATTCATAACTAAAATAAATCTACATTGAAACAGATAATAGATTAAAAAATTCAGCACAAAAACAAACTATTACATGCTGTCAGACACAAGATTCAGACCATCTGTAAAAGAAAAGCCACCAGAATCACAGCAGACTTTTCAACACAGACCATCAAGGCTAAAAGAGCATGGAGTAAAGTATTTCAAATCCAGAAAGAAGTCAGCCTCTTACCCATAGTGATGTATCCTGCAAAACTATCTTTCAGAATTAGTGGAGAAGTAAGGTACTTTCATAAAAAAATAACTGAAGAAATTCATGACTATCAAAACAGCACCACAGAGAATACTAAAATATATACTAGAAAGAGATAAAAATGATCACTACCCAACAACAGAAGGAAACCACCAACAAAAGCAAGCAAGAGGGGAAAATTGGGAACCTACATCAGGAAAATACCACAACAAAGAGCTAATATATATTAATTATAACCATTAATGTTAATGGCCTGAGTTAATCAATCAAAAGAAAAGACTAGCAGAGTGGATCAAGAAACAAAATCCAGCAATATTCTCTATAAAATAATATTTACCTCAAAGGGAAATTCATAGACTGAAATTCAAAGAATGGAAAACTGTACTCCATGAGATAAGAAGACAGAAGAAAGGATGGGTAGCTATTCTGTCTGCAGACAAAGCAAACTTCAAAACAGGAGTGATCAAAAGAGAAAAATAATGTCATTACATACTTGTTAGGAAAAAAGTGAAGGCAAAAGATATAAATCATAAACATATACACCAAGTACAAAGCACACCTAACTAAATAGGAAAAATATTAATAGACATAAGAGAAAAACTGAGAAATAAGACAATTGTAATGCCATTGTCAAAACCTTAAAACCTCATTGTCAAAGAGACACATGAACTAGACAAGAAATGTGCAAAGAAATACCAGAACTGAATCAAACTTGAGAACAAATGAATTGAGTAGAAATTACAATGTTCCACCCAATAACTTCAGCCTGGATATTCTTTTCAGCTTCACATAGGACATCCTTTGAAGTGGATCACATCCTAGTCCATAGAATATGTTTGAGTAAGTGCAAAGGAATTGAAATTATTCTATGCATATTATATGAGCACAGGGCAATGAAATTAGAAATTATTGACAACAGAAACCACAAAAATTCCATTAAAACTTGTAAGTTAAACACTATTCTGACCAACTAATGAATTGCAAAGAAAATCTAAGAAGAAATTAAGCAATACCTACAATCAAAACAAAATGTGAACGTAAATTACTGGGAGCCTATGAGATGCCAAGAAAGCAGTCCTCAGAGGGAAATTTTGTGGCAGTAAATTCTCACATCAGAAAAACATAATGGTCACAAATAACCTAATGCTCTACCTAAGTTTTTAGAAAAAGATCAAGTCAAGCCCAAAATAAATAAAATGAAAGAAATTATAAAGATCTGAGAAGAAATTAATGCAATTAAGACTAAAAAGACAATACAAGGAATCAATGAATCTGAATTTATTCTTTGAAAGAAAAAATCAAATTGATCAACTCCTAGCCAAGCATATCAAAAAAAAAAAAAAAAAAAAAAAAAAAAAAAAAAAAAAAAAAAAAAAAAAAAAAAAAAAAAAAAAATTTAAATTATTTTTTTAAAAAAAAAAAAAAAATTAAAAAACCCCAAAACAACAAAAAAAAAAAAAAAAAAAAAAAAAAAAAGAAAAACTCAAATTCATGCAATAAAGAATGACAATGGTGAAATTACTACAGATCTTGTGGAAGTTCAAAAGATCAATACCTACTTTGAGTATCTTTACTCTCATAAGTTGAAAAGCACAAAAGAAATGGACAAATGTTTAGATATAAATAAATCACCAAAGCTAAATCAAGAAGACTATAAACTGGGTGTGTTGGTGCATGCCCATAATCCCAGCATTTGGGAAATTGAGGCTGAAGGATCACTGTAAATTTATGACCAGCCTGGGATACAGAGTGAGCATACTGCCAATCTGAATTTCATAGTGAGGCCCTGTCTCAAAAGGACAGAAGAAAACCCCACCAGGTATAACAATTTGGAATAATACAATATTAATCAATGAAATTTGAAATGTATTTAGCAATGTAGCAACAAAGAAAAGCCCACATCTAATGGATTCACAGCTGAAATTTACAAGAAATTTAGAGAAGATTAACACCAGTACTCTTCAAACTGTTTAATAAAATCGAAAGGGAAGTAATTCTTCCTCAATAATTCCTGGAAGCAAGTGTCACCCTGATACCAAAACCTGTGAAAGACCCAATCAAAAAAGAAAACTACAGGCCAATCTCCCTAATAAATATAGATGTAAAAGTGCTCAATAAATGACTAACAAGCAAACACAGAAAACCATCATGAAGATTATGTGTCACAACCAAGTAAAATTTACTCTAGCAATGTAGGGTTAGTTCAATATACACAAATCCAAAACAGTGATATGCCACATCAATACAGCCAAAAACAAAAATCATATGATCATCTCAAGAGAGATAGGAAAAGATTTTCATAAAGTCCAACATTCATTCTTAAAATCAGAATAGATGGTCTTTTCTTCAATCTGATAAAGGTCATTTATGACAAACCAACAGACAACATAGTACTAAATTGACACAAACTGAAAGCTTTACTACAAAATCAGAAACAAGACAGAGATATGTACTATCGCCACTCATACTCAGTATAGTTCTGGACATTTAGCTAGAGAAATTAGACAAGAGAGCGAAATAAAAAGCTTAAGGGTAGGAAAGGAAGGAGCAAATTATTATGTGTAGATGATATGGTACTCTACATAGAAGAACAAAAGA